>JAOPJO010000147.1:18727353-18751288 GCA_027123675.1 Molva macrophthalma
CACTGTTCCTCAACCTCTGGACCTCGGGCCCCCCCCCCCCCCCCTCCTCTCACTTCCAGCAGCACCATGCTTTTTCACCCACTCTCTCCCTTCCACAGAGGGAGGCAGAGTAGGGGAACACCTGTCTGGACACATGTCTAGACACCGCTGCTGTTGCTGATTATTACTTGGTATTTATTTGTTAGCAAAAAAACATTCGGACTCCATCCGAGAAAAAGGAAAGGATACATATTTTTAATTATTTATTTTCCTTTCAAGGATTACGAGTGCAGTATTGAAAACACAGCGGAAATAAGGGGTCACCACCTTTGACCCTAGCGGGTCATCGTGGTAAACAGTATAACTGGATGATTGGACACTCAGTATTTTAATTTTTTAATTGCTTAACATTTTCACATGTATCCATTTTTTTGCGTCATTTGATACAATCTATTTAATGATGTCCTTTTTCAGGTTCCTTTGGCCCGATCTGAGTCTTATTTGAGTGAGCTTCTGGAGGAAGTTTGCAGCAGTATGAGTGACTATGCCCTCTATGTAGACCCCGACACTCAAGAGAAACGCTATAAGAGGTTCGCTCCCAGGGGCAATGGAGGCACGGAGAGCTTCCCAGACATTAAAAACTTCCAGTTTGATGGAATGGATTCCTCCAATGCCTTGAAATTTGCGGTGAGTCAAAAGGAGATGTAAATCTATACAAAGATGTCATTAAATCTCCTTTCCATGCTGGAAAGGAAATGTCCAGCATGGAAGTCACAATCTGCCCATTTATTCAGATTCCAACAAAAACATCTTATCAATGTGGGATTTGAAAACAGTTCCTCATGGTCAGATATTTAACCATGGCATATTTATTGACTATATAATAATAAATGTGCTCAACAATATGCTATAGTAGATTCACGCATGTTTAGGCGTGCTTACTGCAATAAGTTTATGCTTTATCTAGTCTAATGAGCATGGATCTAGTCTAATCTTACTAATATTTTTCTATTTAGGGTCAACTAATGCCTTACAGTCATATCTTCTGCTATACTTTTTAATGTTTAGAACATTTTTGGCTTGGCTTGTGTGCAATGCATTTTTAAAAGTCGTGTGATAGATGCCATAGGTATGCACACCCATTTAGCCATAATGCCTAAAGCCGGATAACTGCTACCTCTTGCTTTGTTTTGGACGTTTTCAGAAGAGTTGATATTTTTACTTTCCCTAGCCAATGGGAAGATTTTACGATAATTAGTGAAAATATCAATATGCTCAGGTAGGTGCTGTTGTTACATCAGCCAACCACACCGTGACAAGATGGCTGGGTGGCGATGGTGGTATAGGGAAAAAAATGGCTGCCGCATTCAGAACACCAACTAAAAATACTGAGGTATGCATGGCTGACCCCTTTCTCTTCTCTCACATGCAGTGCGAAACCATCTTAGAAGACCTAGATGATAATATCATCTCACTCTTCAGCCAGAACACAAAAGATGTTGCTGATGAGTTATGTTCCGGCGTCTCAGGTACAGTAGTAGGATTTCTTCTTTTATCTAGTGTGTAAATACAAGTCCCCTTCACTCCCCTTCTGCGATATCAAAAGACAGCATTTTTTAGTTTTACTTGTTGTACATACTGCTATAAACATTCTGCCTGGCCCTTCAATTTATACATTTAATCTAAAAGTTCTAAAATGTAGCAACCCAAGATAATTTTCTAATAAACATCTTCTGTTTTCAATTTCAGACTACTGTAAAGATGCCAAACACACAAATGAGGAGTTATAGTTACTCTATAATTTTTATATTCATAATGTATGAAGATGAGACCAGGAATATTCATCATTTATTAAATAATTGTTGGGGGAAATCTAATTTGGACAAAATTATTTGTTATTTGGATCATTTTAAATTAAAAAAGACTTTCAGCTTTCCCTCTGTTCATACTATTTGAAACACACTCTATACACACTAATAGCTATAATGCAATTACGATAGCCTTCAAAAGTAATAAAATCGAAATATACCCATCACGTATTAAAAGAACGATCATAGGGAAAAAAGAAAAGGCTCATAATGCTACATCTAATTCATGACTTTTTTGCAAAATATTGTCATTGTATAAACCATGACAATTTAATTGTATAACCAAGATTTTTATTGTGTAAAATATCTAGTTTTTGGATAGGCTTCCTTTGGCGTGTTGTGTATTGTGTCAAAATAACTTGGGGCATTATCTGAAAAGCTTTTCATGGCTTTACAGTAGGCTGTGATAGGAGGGATCTGTTCAATCCCTTGATGTACTTTAATGTATAAGTAATACATTGTTGCTCTTGTAAGATGCCTTGTGGCACTGTATCTTACTCAATACCTCAAAGGTATGACAAAATCTATAGGCCTAAATTAAAAAAAATGATACATAATATTTAATGTAATGGAGGAAATGTGGGTAACTTTTGATTTTGTATTTAATTATTTTGAATGTAATCACATTTAACAAATTATAATATAAAGGGGCACTGTGTGAGATTAAGATGTATTAAAAGTGTATTACCAAAATATATAGGAACTGCATATACAATATTGGATTTGTAACACAATAGTAATAAAATATTTCGTCTTACAAATAGTAAGTATTTTCAGGTTTTCCTCATCCTTAAACCTCCACCATGACCAACTTTGTTTGCTTGGTAAATGGTATTTGGAAACATTTTAGACCAAAGAAACTTTGAACTACATCATGCTCAGATCACTGGTAGTTTATACACAGATACAATTAATCCATTTATCTGTAGTATGCACAAAAGTATGTGTTATGTATGCATTGGTTATATTTCATATCCAGTGTTAACAACCCTTGTTTAATCAACTCTTTGTGTGTATATTTTGAAAGGAAACTTCAAAATGATGCCAATGCTCCTAGAGCTATATCCTGGAGTGTTCTTAAGTAATAGTAAGTAGAGCACTGTATCACAAAGGATAGAGTTAGGGTTCACATTTCCACTCGTACCACATACTTGTTTTCAATCCAAGGGAAAATCCTATAATGTTGGAGGTTTGAGATGTTGCATTGTTATTACATAACAGCCTTTTTGCTGGCACCCATCCATTCTTCCATCTTCTTTACTCGTTCTACTGAAACTTGTGGGGAGCCTAGCCTTGCAGGAAGACCATGAATGGGCTGCAATTCTATTGCAATTGCACACACACAGATTTCCCCAGAGTACACTCATGCAAACACAGGGAGAACATGCAAACTGCATGCACACAGGACCCCTCTTCTCTTTGTCATCCTACATTATGATCAGTTATGGTCAATAGTGATTTGGGCCTCACCTTTTTGAGTGACAATATGAATAAGGCATCTGAAAACACAATTTTTGCGTAGGTAATACATAATACTCAATATGCATTTGAATTTTAGGAGAACTTTAGAGTTGTATCGTCACATTAAAGCCGTATGTTATGTTGCAGATGTTTGCTTATTTTAGTTCGCGTATATTTAAATGTAATTGTAAATCATTGGTAAATATGGCATTTCACACGTCTGCTTAGGCAGGACTGTTAAATTAAGTAGAATGATTATAAAGGCATTACTTTTAAAGGCAAGTAAGTTGAAGCGATGCTAGATGCTTAACCATGTGATAGCAGCAACTTGTTACCTAGGATGACGAGCGTAAATGCTGGCATTAATGCTAGCGCGCAAGAGGAGACATGAAGCTTCTGAGAGTATGCACCGCTACAGACAGTTTCCACCCAGCCACCGTTTTCATAATGCTTTTGTCATGTCTCAAGACCCCTTCCCTTCTTCACCTTCAATCAATTACAGAAAGAATGGAGATGGGTATAACTCCTGGAATATTTTGAATAAAACATTATTGTTCATAATATTGGTATTGGTCTAGAAGTAGTAGTAGTATTATATTTGCTTGTGATCAAAACCACTTAGCATCCTCATTTCATACTTGGCTTTATTATTTGTTTTAATGTATAATATAAATATTCCACTCAGGATGAGAAAATAGACATCCATGCCACCGCTCAATCTTTCTGAAGGCAAACTCAAGTCATTCAAAACCCTGGGGAACAAAATACTAACAAAGTTTCAAAGGTTTTGATGATTAAGGATAATATAAAGTCTGACAATGTTTAACCAAGCCATTGAAAAGGCTATATTATTTATTTTGCCTCTTAAGAAACAGTGACTGTCGTTGTTTGGGCCAACACTTGAATGAATACAGTTTCCTTTTTAATCAGAGAATAATGTGTCGGCAGTAGGATCCAGCCACAGCTTGGCCCATTGTGTTGCCAGCCGTCGCAACGAGTCACGCACCCCAAGCTGATACCCCTGACAGATCAAGGGTTACCAAGGTGGATGGTTGACTACTGAGGGACAGACAACAGTCCTGCCAGCTAAACATTAATTTCCTGTTGCAGGATCTATAAGCTATAGAGGGGTACTAGATGGGTTCCTCCGGTCCATTTAGAACACAGATGTTATATACTCTATGAAGCTGTGTGTGGTTGCAAATGGTGTTTAAGCAAGATTTACTTACTTTAAATGTTAAAAGTTTATGTCATGACTTAAGAATACATATTTTTTCTGTATTTCAATGTATTTTAAGAGGGAGGATCACAAGAGTTGTACATTCTCAAATATGTCATCAAATGTGTCAAAGATATATGAATCATCACAAAGTGAATTCAGAAAATAGCTTTGGAGGTGTGTGCTTGGTTTATCTTAATATTTTTCAAACTTCTATCTTCCCACCCTATACTTTTATACCGTAAAGTTTTGCCACTGAGCTGTGGCATTAACTTGTATTCTAACAAGATTAAAATATATTTGTCCTGGAGATTAGCATAGTTAAGCCTCCCCTCTTCTTGCCTTTCGGGCCGGCTGCAGTGGGCTTTGATCAGTGTTGCGAAGCGAGGGCCAGGCTTGGGCGCAGCCATCCAGGGTCCTGGTGTGAAATCAGCCTGATGTCATCCCCCATTCTCCACCTCCACCAAGCCTTTAGCAGCCGTAATTATATTTCCGCCACAAAGGGCCCCCGTCCCCTCATTCCATATTCCAAGTTTGACTAGGAAACGTTTTGGAGAACTATGGCTAAATTACCCAGTGGGGGGAAGAGGAGGACAGGATGGGTCCTCTTTTGTCTGCGACAGACACATGGAAACTTCTAGATAGCACTTGGATGTACTCCTCTTTTCTCTGCTCATCTGCCCTCTGCCTCTGCCTTTTTTGCACGGTTTATGTTCATGACATGGGGATTGAGATAAATAAACCCATGTATATTAACTTATATATGTTTTGTTTGTTTGGCAAGGACACAGTCACAACTGTTCAGTGAAATTCAAAGACACCATACAAAATCCATCGTCTTGTAAATGGCCATCAACATTTTGGAGTGGAGGGTTAGGGTATGGGTTAGCTCTATATAGTCTGTTACACAAAGTGAAGGGGGTGTGGGGCTGGCCTATAGGGTAGGTAGTTGGATTTCCATGGAACACTGGCCCATATATTGTCCTTAGCTTGTCAAAGTAAAAATGTATTTCCAATTTGCCAGTATTTCATTATATTAGGCCACTTGTTATTCTTGTTTAATACCTTCATAGTGACATTACTGATCTCACTGTTACATGTCCACATTAGGCACAACACTATTGCAGTGTATACTATTTTGTAATATTATTTTCAAATTGTAATGATTCCAACTGAAATGTAAGTTTTGAGTATACTAAATAGACCAGAAAGAACCCTATACATTTAAGCGGTTAGTATTAAATTAATTCAGGCACAAAGGCGTGTTTGCCTTTGTCTTTTAAAGCCATTGTGGCATGAGAACAGTCACCTGCTGCTTTTGGTGTGTACAGTTTGTTTGACCATGGTTCGGGACCTCTGGCTATTAACCCTATCCACCACCATTACCCCACATATCAGGAAAGCATATTCAAAATATTCCTATACCAGTATAAAAAGGTAAAGCAACACAAGCCAATATTTGTATTCAACCTTTTTTTCCAAGCAGAGCAAAGCTGGCCCTGTCTTGACAAGATGCAGCAGATCGTTCAGTCAGTGACTGTTGGCTGTTTACTTCCACATACAAGTGAACACAAGAAAGAAAATGCAGATGAGGGCTCCTGGAGTCATTCCACGGAAAGCTGAGGTCAATGCTGCTGTCTCTGTGTCCATTGCTGAAGCAGCCAATAGGAAGATCCAAACAGATAACTCCCAGGCCTTTCTTCCTCTCTCACTATTTATCTACTTTTCCTTCTGCTTTATTTTTCTTATCTCCTGTCTCTTCCCCTTTTCCACTTAATTATGCACTGTTAGTGTCAATGAAGTACAAAGAGAAAGCTGATGTGGTCCAAAAGCTTTTCTGGTGTGTGGATGGTTTTTAGATGGATTTTGAGTGGCAACTGTGATTAGTTGCTTTGGTGCTAGTTACTTTTTTGTTGCTATATGTGACTTACTGTCACAGAGTATGTCATTTGTAGTTAATTGAGTCAGTGTTGCAAGTTCTTGGGTTTTTGCAAGGAAACTTTATTTTTTCATAAAAGTCTTGTTAATTTGTTTGCTTTTTTTATGTATGTATATGTTCTTGTACTCAATTTATGTTATTTGGAATTACAATTTAAATATTTTTGTATATATTATTTATTTTTGTAGTCAATGTAGCCTGAATTCTAAAAAAAAGTTTAACTATGATAATAAACAAGATCTTTAACTATGAACTATTAATCGAATTAAAAGTTAAGATAATTTGCTTAATAAAATGTCCTGATATGCTATTATTACTTTATTTGAATAATACAAGTAGCCTACATAGGGAATCTTTATTAGGATCGTAGCAAAACGCAAATCTTGTTCATTATGTTGATTACGTTTTTCGGGTATGGTCTTTTTAATAAAAGTTGTAGGACTATATATTTGTATACGCCTATATTTAAATGATATAAAAGGCATTACAGCCTTGCAACATAAATATCACTCATGTACAGTAGTGAATGTAAGAACTAGGCTACTATAGGACTTCTTACTCCCTTAAACCACAAATAACCCTGATATTGAGGACTAAATGCCGACAGCTACACGAATGTGTCGAACTGCACAGCGAATAGCTTCACTTAAAGATTCAGTTAATTGTATATGGTAGGCTAATAGTAAGGCATAATGATAACATATAGCCTAACTAATTAAAAAAATATTTTCTAAAATATTTGATTGCCTTTTTTTTCACATCGGCTTTGTTATAGGCCTGGTCTACTGCTTAGGATAAATGGCAAAGTAGGCATGGAAGACCTGAAAATTACCATTAATCGTGTTTATGTTGCTAAATGCTTATCGTAGACCTATCATGGAAGCAATAAAATACAACCGGCTTCACACATATTTCTGGCCATTTTTACTGCAAATGTTTTAAGCAATTGGCTATGTAAGCCTATATGGACTACTGGGCCCCAGTCTGCCAACATAAATTTCCTGTTTAAAGTCATAGCCATTGTAATTGTATACCCTCCATCCGTCGAACCAGTGCAGGGCTGATACGGGTCTCGTAGGCTATACGTCATGGGCCTTCCAGAGATCCCCAATTCTTATGCTAATTACTTTCAAGATATTTTGATTGGGACTCGATTCTTTTGTGAAGGTTGTATTTGCAAGTTAATTCGTAGGCTATTACAGTATAAGGCCTATGTAAATAGTAATATTGTATAATATATAGCCTAATAATATTATATATTATGTGATATTACCTATATAATAACATACACTTTCAGAGTACGTAATATTGTCATACATGACATGCTTTTGACATTGACGGTCATATTTAGAGCTTTGATTAACAAAAAATATCTTCATTGTGTTCATAATTGGCATACAAATTTTGATATAAATAACAGCGTTTTCATAGAGAGAGCCCGAAAACAAGCCTTCACTTATAATTCAACGTAGCCTGATTGGCTGGAATGTAGGCCTATTGGTGATCAATGTGTTATTATTTTTGCGGTGGTTGTCTATGAGAAATAAACGGCGACTGCTTAAATCGTTCTATTGAAAATAGAGAAATACCCTCATTAAAAGGGATAACGGCATTCGTAGGCCTAGTGAAAATTGGCCAACCATAAATATCCCTAAAAAACATCCCTTTTAACGAAGATAAATATTAGCGTGGCCTAGGGGGAAGCAAAGTTGGCCCATAGCTATGACACAAATATTTGACTGGCGAATAATAATTTCTTGGGGGATTCGATTTGACAACCGATTCAAACACATAATCGTTATCCCAATCATAATTGTACAGACTCATTATGCTATGTCACACAACGCGTAGATCCTTTTAATTGAGATTTAAAATGCATCACATTTGCGCAAATTCGCGCCCGAACTTAAATCTTATGAAGGCAATGTTTTCACTCATAGCTAACACATTCAGTAAAAGAAGGCTCTATCTAGATAACACAGAAATGGGGACGCAAACAATAAAGGTGAAAATAGAGGCTATTGACAACACGGTTCCCAATACGCAGCAGAAACGGAAATCTTTGGATTTTAGCATATCATTTCAGTAATAGAAACAGTCCAACTTGGCAGTGTTGTTTAACAGATACAAAACAAAAATCTATAGGCTACATGTTTGCAACAAAATACATGCCCCACTAAAAACAGCGGAACGCTTACTATGCTTAAATATTAATGCTGGTATTTTGATAACAAATTACCCTTTGAAAATATTTATTGCATCGTTACGAGGTTGCGAGGTTTTACTTGTAGTTCGCGGCTAGTCGCTGTCCGACTTGTCTTCCTTGGATGCTGAGGCGTGGTTATAAAGTCCCTGCGCCATCAGGTGAGCGGCAAGCGAGTTTTTATTTCCGGACGCCTTCTTTATTTTGGCCCTTTTGTTTTGAAACCAGATTTTAATCTGGGATTCGTTCAGTCCAAGTTCTCCAGCCAGACTCTGTCTCCTTTGCTCGGTAAGGTATCTGTTGGTCTGGAATTCCGTTTTTAGCCTCTGAAGTTGTTCGGCAGTGAAGGCAGTCCTGGGACGCTTGTCATCCTTGCTCGGCATCGCCGTGTTCTTTGGTTTACGTGATCTGGGCCCTGGGGTTGGACAAAATAACACATACAAATCAGATTAATGGTTGAGGTTTTTTCACATATGACCAAATCACAACCCATATGAATGCAGACAGAAACGTTGACGTTATAGGCATACTCATTTCATTTTAGTAGGCGGAAGGAGCACACTGTGGCACACTTTTAAGTTACTTTTAACCAACCATAACATTGTAGCGCAATGCCTAATGCGTAAGGGCCTATTATCCACAGAACCACATTTAAAGACGTTTTAAATAATGACTATTGTGTGAGCTGGATGAGTGTGGGGGGATATGGGGGTGGGGTTAGAGAGAGGGGATGGGGGTTCTTCGCTTATTTCTTTCCTTGTTCCATAGAAACTGCTCTCACGTTTCATAAGCAAAAATATAAACGTTCTGGTCACGCAAGATGAAAATAAATTAATGGTATTTTGTCTTAGATTGTTTTGCTTTGTACATGAGTGGCCAAGATTAAGCACATACTTATTTGTTCTGTTAATATTTGTAAATTAAAAAAAAAATGCTATTTTTTATTTCGTGTTTTGCAAGTGGCATAGTGTTCGGTTTTATTTACCGAGTCCTGCTTTTTCAGAGTAGCCTTATTTTCACAGTGTTTTGATTATCTTGTTGATGAGTGAGGAACTCCTCGACGGAGGTCCATTGTGTGCTTTCCGTTAAACTTGGGCCTGAATCATGATGGAAACTTAATACACCGTCGAGGCTTCGTTTGAGTTTTGGTATGGATTTACAAAGCAACCATTCGATAGCAAACATAAATTGTGGATACTATGACCATTTCATTGAATAGGCCTACGCTTTTCAAGCTGTCTACTAAACTTGAAAGCTGGCCTTTATAATACTCTTAAACTATCATTCGTCTTATCTTGCGTTTGTGATCATAAATAAGCACATAGGCCGGCAGTATGGTAAGAGTAGGCTCTTCTGAAATGGCTAACATAGTCTATTCATTTAAATGAGCTATGCTATTGTAGCCATAGTCTTCATATGTAGCCCATGACATATAGGTCCACTTTATGGGCCTAGGTCAATGGCTATTTATTTAGTTTTTAAATAAGCATATAATCAGGAAATTATTTGATTTCGATCCGTCGACAACTTTTTTGTGTTATATCTATTTAGTCTTTTTCCTAAACTCATTTTAGCCCCACTCCCATTGTTAAAAATATGCTAATTAAACATTAACAAAGAGAAGTGAAGAACAATGGCGTTAAACTTGATTTTAGTTCAACGTCCCAACTCAAAACATATCGTTTTCCAAAATCAAAGGCGTATGCCTACTGGTTGCAAATGTTGAAACGATTTCGGCATAAACTTTATATTCAAATTCCGGGGAAAACACCCTCGACTTTTGTTTCGAATTTAATAACAAGGAGACAAACACAATGCCTATGTAAACTTCAAGTAGATTACGTGATGGTTAATTTTGTGTCGTAGGAATTTAAAACATTTGCGTTATTATTATTGTGTGGACTAACGAATATTTCTTATTATAATCTGATAATGAGTTTTTCTGTCTTTCTATTGAACGAATTTTCAAGTAGGTCTCAAATACGATCGAATAAAATGTGCGAATACATTTTTTAAAATGTTACAAATTATAGTTCCACTTAGGCCTACTAAAGTTATATTGGCAGGATTTTGCCAATATAACGGCAGGATTTTGAACGTAAACATGAACAAATAATATAGGTATAGGCCTGTGCAATGATTTGTGAACTATGAAAGACAGGCTTGAATATTTAGGCCGAATCAAACTCTTAACTTGGTTAGGCCTGCTTCTAAATAACATGTTCCGTTTTTGTCATTAGGCCTAATAAACAAGCAAAAAAATCAGGACTAAGCGACATACCTGATGAAGGACGATCGGAGTATCTGGTACAATACACCCAGGCGGGCCACAGCATAGGTTTGGACGAAGAGACCGAGCTGGCCTGGGAACTACTATCTGAATCAGAGCTTAGGCACTGATCTCCGCTGTCTCCTTGGGCGTTGAGAGGCACGCCGATTGCTACAATATCAGCTTTTTTGACCCCTTTGTCGGGGCGCGAGTTCCCAGAACATTCTCTCGCATCCTTACTCCCTTGGTCAGGTTGCTGTATGGTGCCACTTTTCGACACCCTTCCACTGAGATGTTCCTGTCTTAGTACTCCAATTCTATTTCCCTCTGAGTTGAAAGTCCAACATTTCCTTTTACGTCCGAAGTCGGGTCTCAAAATATTGTCGATGTAGAAGTTTGTGATCCTATAGGGTGGCTGGTTGCCAGGTGCTTGGCGAAGAGGCCGAATGTCTCGATTTGACTCCTCTTCAGAATCTTCATGGCGCTCTAGGTTGCGACGATCATTTTCTTCCATAGCGATTTAGACTCTTGAATAAAGGTTCGCTTTCCCCACCTTTCAGATTACTTCTCCAAAGTTGTTAATCCAATGATACTGCCCTTCTGTTTAGTTAGGCTTTGTCTTTATTTACACGTTATCATAAAACTAATAAAACCTAATGGTTAATTCATGTTTTTTAAAGATACAAAATCATATTTTAAATAAAACCCCATCAACGCGGTGTGAATCTAAAGTATGAAAACAAAAGTCTCAACGCTTCATCGAATCAAAAGTTGATGCTTCGAGCTGAGCTCTAAAACTACGATGGATAAAGCCGCGCTCAAATATTTTTACTATGGAATTTTGTTCTCATTTCTGATAGGCTTAAAGGCTTCTATATGACGTTGTACTACGGTCTTTAAGACACGTGCCTTTGACCAATAGCCATCTCTGAAAGTGGCACATGACGCCGCTGGAGCGCATCCAGGAAGTGATTATTTAGTATTTATTGAGAATCACTATAGATGCGCAAAAACCTGATGATGACGACATGATGCGAACACAATAACTAACAAACTAACTTAATATAAATATAAATAAATAGTTACACATATAGCTATATATAGTTATATATAGTTATATATATATATATAGTTATATGTATATATAAATATTTATATAGAAATATATTTCTATTTTTTTATTTCCTGTAATATCATATCTTTATTGTGGTTATACAGATCTAGGCCTACATATCGTTGTATAGGCCTTCCCTAAAATAGTAATTCAAGTAAAATAGCCGTTATAGACCCGTATCGCATTGGAAGAGCCTGAATCAGCAACTGGTGTCTTTTGATTATTTTGACTTTTATCCAATGGCAAATAAACTGATTTGGGACTTAGTATATAGATATAGTATATAAATAGTTTTATCAGCGTTTTCTAATACGCTGTTATATTTTAATTCGCGAATTTCAATAATTTCTTACTTTTGGTGTATGAAATTATTGTTGCCATATTTGTAGATTGCATAAACAGCAGACATAATTTGAATCAACTAGCACATTTATTCTAACCGTATTCTATAGCATAGTCTTATACTCTGCATGTTAATTATAAGATAATGACAATTAACGAATTAAATAATGAAGTGGATATTTGTTTTTTTAACAATTCTATGTTGTAGGCCTAATGCAAATAAATGTTATTTTGTTATTTTCCAAACAACAATATAAGGCACTCTGCAGCATAGTCCTATAGCCTATCTATTTGTCATTTCCATCCAAATGAAACGCATCCTTTATTAAGTAGTCCTAATTGATTCATTGCCATACTCGAACTGGTTTTCGATCTAGCCCTGCACTTTTTTTGCGTACACGCTGTAGTTATATTGAAGAATAGATTGTTGGCTAATTGTCCGAGCAAGATGGCCTAGTCCTATATTTTAAACCCGTGGCCAAAGTGAAGTTGAAGCTTCTAAAGGCTGAATACTGACCAGGCAGAGATGGGATTTGGTCTATTTTGCTATTCCAACTGGACGCCTATGCTCAATCGGAAGCTTGAAATTGGAGAGACAGGCTGAAGTTGTTATGGTTCTGAGCAGCTGTCACTAATGTTTTGCCAGTTTGCTCCGAAATTATGCTAAACGAAATAGAGGGCGACCGAACAAAATGAGCCACACTAATTGTTCGCCTGATAGTGTTCGTGTCTAACTGTATTAATTTAAATGGGCAACTTTCACGATAGCGGTCAAGGACATCAATGTATTTAATAGCCTTGTTATAAGCCTAAGTGTAGGCCTATTGCTTACACATTGATGAAACTCTGTAGGCTAATTAAAACAGGCTAGGCTATTCGTCATTAGTTTCCTACGTTGACCTTTTTTTATCGGCCAAATGTTTTCAAGTATCTGTTCCTAGCGGGATTGACAATCCAAGTCTCATGAGGGCGTCTTGGTTCACAGATATTTGCCAATGAATGCCGCCTACCAGCTTGGAGACGGTATGGGGGTCAACTGGGATCTCGCAGCTTCCGGATGGCCTTTGAAAAAAGAAAAACCGAAGGGGACGAACCATGAGGGGGTCCACTAGCACGAGAGCTGGGAGGTTAGAGGACACATCCTTTTTCCGTCTGGCATTGTGTAGAAGAGACTTTGGACCACTGGAATATTTACTTGCTTTGGGGGAAGTGACAACGAATTCTCTGTTGAAATTAAGAATATTTAATCACAACCAGAAATCAGTAGCCTTTTTATTTTTCCTATAAGGAAAAATAATCAACATTCTTATAGTAAAATG
Source organism: Molva macrophthalma (assembly GCA_027123675.1). Lineage (NCBI taxonomy): Eukaryota > Metazoa > Chordata > Actinopteri > Gadiformes > Lotidae > Molva > Molva macrophthalma. The sequence continues at coordinate 18,741,067 of JAOPJO010000147.1, forward strand.
TCTGTGTTCCTAAATTGGGATATTTCCCAGTTTCCAATGTTAACAAATAATCCAGATTTTATTTATTCATGAACATCAAAATTAGGCCTAAATGTTTAAAAATATAGCCAAGATCGTCGTATTAACCCCGTGATTTTTTATTTGTCTTCTGTTCTGTGAACAAATCTTAACCGATTTTTTTTATTTCTCATTGCTCTTACAGGGGATGAGGGTTCTTGCCTTTGATCGTGAATAAGACCAACAACTATCCAACCTTTTTAACTTTTGGAAAACGCTTCTTTTCCGATCACTCTGTCGTTGATACAACCTGAATGAAAAAGCGACGCTAGACGGTAACTTCATAACTGTCCTGCTTCTTTGTTGCTTTGCGCCTTCTACACATGGATGCATATTGGCGCCAAAGAAAATATTTAGTCTTTGTTTGCAGAACTTCACTAGGTAAAGAGTTTGTTGGTTCTTATTGGCTATCATCAGCTCCAAGACAACATATGTTAAAGAAAAAGAAGAAAGGGAACTTAATCAACAAACTAAACAGTTGTACAATCCCCTGTGTTATCAGGTCAGTTTAAATTAGTTAACTCAAATAATCAAATAATGTTTAACATTTAACTAACGTAGTCTGCTTTCTCTCCCTTCTATCCATTACCTCATATTAGTCAATATTCTAGCCAGCATTTTCCCCATAACACAAAGGGAATCATTTATCCAAACTGAAATAGTTTAAGGTGCCCTAATTAATTGCAATTTCCTTCTCCATCTCCCAATCCCTCTTAATTGTATCTTGCTGATTGAATATGGATGTAAGTATTACCATCGAAACCCCAAGGGAGAAGTTTTCGCTTATACACTTTGAAATATTTTTTTTACACACTATAGAGAATAGAGGTCATTCTATTTTCCATGATTAAACCCTTTAGACTATTTTGCACATTACACTTGAAGACTTTAGTCTCCACACCTATTCAAACCCATCGTTCTTAACACACCGTCGCTATGGTAAAGAAGAGATGAATACGTGCCCCAACATTATAGAACACAGTGATTAAGTATGGTCAATTTGTTTACACATTTAAGAAGCTACAATATCTAAGACAGCCATAAAATATTCACATTAAATACAAAGACAATGTATACGTTCCAAACCAAGACATTTCACATTTTTATATTTACCAAATGTGCAAAAACCTTTTGGGGGGTAATGGTAATGGACATCCTTTCCTTATCTGCCAAAGCGGACATGACTTAACTCCAAGCACTTGCTTATGCACACAATGATGTTCTGATGACTAACATTTGGGTATTTGGTCCAGAAGGACAATTCAGACAAGGAGGGGAAAAGGTCAGTTGCTTAGCCTATTTTAGTAAACCTCCTTTTGCATGTCCCTGATAGTTACATTACAATTGTTATATCCATGAGACCAGAAATCCTGCAAAACGATCAGCGTGTGAACCCACCGCATCAATACAACTTATCCAAAACATCCCAACACCAGCTCCTATACCTTTTTGGACTACTGTCAATAAAAATTCCACAGTTAATCTCCAACCTGTTCATTGTAGAAGGTTCAAATTTCCCTCATTCTGTTGAAAATACAGCTCTGTAAATTCCCTGCTGTCAGTGTCCTTGATAACCACACGGTATGCTCATACAATAGAGAGCTGCACTAAGTTTACTTTCATGTCTTTTAAGATTCAGACTTTCCTAAAGTATTTTAAAGGGAAAATAAATGTCAACGGCAAACAGAATTCAAATTTGTAGGCCTGTAGATCCATAAAATATTCACAATTGTCCCTGAAAACCTTGGTTGTGACTAATTTGCAACATATATATATTTACCTTTGTCGATGTAGACATACATCGACTATATATAGGTTATAACGATAATGTATCAATTAATACGTTGGCAAATTAAATAATTATTTTAAGAGGCTAGTATATATAGTATAACTTATGTGTTAAGTATTAGTAACAGTTATTTCAATGTGAAAAAAAATCAATTAAATAACAAATATTGGAAATTTGCATATACATATAGGTGTGTTAAGTATTTCTTTGTTGACATGTTGACAACATCATAAATATAACCTTGCAAGTAGTTGTACCCTTTGTAACAGCTTTTACCCTTTAATCATCCAGATTCCCTTTAGGAGTTTATGGTAATGAAGGGACATTCTTAATTAAAGTAAATTTGTCAATACAATTATTTGTTTAACTTGTTCTCTATGCAAATACTCAACAAATAATAGTATGTATGTATTGCTAGTCAACTCAATGTATTTATTGAAAATATGAATTCAATTAATACAATATTTAGATTGAAAAACATGAACATATGATAGACTTTTCTTCTTAGCCGTCTTTCCCTCCTAAGCCAAGGAGATGGGTCTTCAGACAGGATTAACATGTTTTGATAGAAGGGGATAGTCTAAGTATCAGATGACCTAACAAACATGCAAAGACTATTCCAGAGCATTACAAATATTTGATCTTGGTGATGGCCCTGAGGGGCAATCACACCTTTGACCATGGTTAAATAGCTGAAAGAGAAGATGAGTCAAGCGAAGGCTGAGAGTGGACCAATGGCTAAAAAGGTAACAAAAAAGGAAAAGGGAAAGTACAAAGATAATAGAAGCCAGACAGTGAGACAACGCTCTGCCTCCACCCTGTGCTCCACCAGCCGAGGATGACCCTCCTGTGAACACGTCACGCAACATGTTCAGAATATGGTGTTGCATCCTCAAAGACCAATGGACCATTTGTGTCTGGGGAGACCAGCACCCACACAAGGCATGTCTGCAGCCATTCCCCAACCAGCAAGCACTGCCCCGGTGTGCTGGACCAACACACGCCAGATGGAGCAGCAGAGGGCACACAGATACTGAACTTGGCACAGGGGGTGTGAGATTACATCAATGTCATTGTCATTCTCAGCAGAACAGGATCCATCTAGTCAACCCTACATACCCCTTATAACAGCTACCCCTAGTGGCCTCTCCAAAATAATGTATCCAGGGAAACTCCTAATGTATAACGCCCCAGATTTAAGAAATTGCATAAAACTAGCATGGCTGAGCAGTGACTGATCTAATCTGTTAAAAGGGCTCACATTCAAACAGGCTCAGCCTGTAAACTAGGTACAGGGTTTTTCCGACATGGAAAAAATCTTTGGCGGGCGCCAAAGCGGCTTCACGGTCCGCAAAAGCATAATCCCGACCGCCAAAGAGAAAGCTCATTGAGAAAGTAACATAGTATTACTAAATTGATTTTGGGTGCAATATAGTCATTTTGCCAGCGGGTGGCGGTACGTTGGCTGGCAAGCGCCTAAGAAGAACTTAACCGACTGACTATCGTGACCAGATGGTTCTTACATATTCAATGGACCAGTCTGTCCCCTAATGCGGAGACGACTGGAGGTGAAAAAAAACCCACAAGTGGATCTGGTTTCCTTTTGCACCCAAGCGAAATATCCCAAAGCCTAAACTACATCACAGCCCACTTTATATTTAAAAGGATGTCTACAGGAAAAACAGGAAAAAAAATAAATAAATAAGGACTTGGCAAGACAGACAAGCATCGACTCACAAAATATAAAACCTTCCAATTAAACTAAGCAATTGCTGAAACCGCTGCTATAAACGCATAATTAACCATAAAAGGATTCTCGGTAATGTGCCTCTATTCTCTTGCGACGTGTCACGGTGGGGTGCTGGCCGGGCAGCAGGAAAAAGGGATAGATCCAAATGCAGACTGGGACTCAGGAAAAGCAACAAAAGGGTTTTTAATAAAGAAACTAAATATCTCTGCAAAAAACAAAAACAATACAATTGGGAAACCACAAGGCACATGACAAAAACAATGAACCGACAAGGGAACAAAAGAAGTGAACAAGTATATATGGGGAGTCACTGATGAGGGAAGGACGCACAGGTGAGGGGAATTAAGTGATTGGACAAGTCAACGGACCTCTGGTGGACAGGGGGAGAACGAACACTAAACAAATGGACGAAGTCAGATCATGACAGTACCCCCCCACCCCCCTTAAGGGACAGATTCAAGATGTCCCACCAGGTCTGAAAACCGAGCAGGGTTGGTGGAGGGGGTCTGGTGGAGGGATTCCGGGGCAAGTGGCCTGAAAGCTGGATAGACAAGCCAGGAACCTCAGGTGAACGGCATGGGCGCTGTACAGGGCCGGAGCTGGAGATTTCAGGTGGATGGCCTGGATGCGAGAAAGACCACAGACATGCAGCGCTGCTCTGGAGGATGACTTGGGGACCAAAAGGAGGCTGGGACAGCTCAGGAGACCGAAAAGGTGGCCGGGACAGCTCAGGAGACCGGCGAGGTAGGCGGAGCTGTTCAGGAGGCCAACGACGTAGGTGGAGCCGTTCAGGAGGCCAACGACGTAGGAGGAGCTCAGGAGTCCGGCGATATAGAGGGAAGCGCTGAGGAGGCCGGCGATGTAGGTGGAAGCACTGAGGAGGCCAGTGAATTAGGAGAAGCCGTGCAGGAGGCCGGCGACGCGGTGGAAGCCGCCGAAGTCGGAACCACTCAGAAGGCCGACGGCGTAGGAGTAAGCACAGAGGAGGCCGGCAACCTAGGAGGGAGCGCTGAGGAGGCCGGCAACCTAGGAGGGAGCACTGAGGAGGCCGGCGGCGTAGGAGGGAGCGCTGAGGAGGCCGGCGGCGTAGGAGGGAGCGCTGAGCAGGCCGGCGGTGTAGGCGTAGCCGCTCAAGAGGCCAACGGCATAGGCGGAGCCACTCAGGAGGCCGATGGCATAAGCTGAACTGGTCAGGAGGCCGACGGCATAGGCAGAACCGCTCAGGCAGGGCGTTGGCGGCCGAAGGGGTTTCGGGCAGAGCGTTGGAGGGGACGGCTGACGGGGTCTCCGGGAGTTCGGGCTGAGCATCAGAGGGGATGGCTGACGGGTTCTCGGGGAGTTCGGGCTGAGTCTCTGCGGCGCTTGGCGACTGCGTCTCTGGGCGGCTGAGTCTGCCAGAGGAGTCGGGAGCCATGATGACCACATGGACATCAGGGTCCAAGAAACCTCAGGAACCGCAGAATCTGGAAAGGCAGGTAGTGGTGTAAACTAGATGCTAGCATGCTTGGGGTTGGCATGCTGGAATCTAGCATGCTGGGGGCTAGCACCTTGGAGGCACAGGAGAGTATAAGATAAATCATAAAGTTCATCGTCCATCAAACCCTCCCTGGATCCATAGTTCTGGTCGGTTCGTTCTGTCACGGTGGAGTGCTGGTCGGGCAGCAGGAACAAAGAGGGATAGATCCAAATGCAGACTGGGACTCAGGAAAAGTAACAAAAGGGTTTTTAATAAAGAAACGAAATATCTCTGTTCCGTGAACGAAAACAACAAATGGACAAAGTCAGATCATGACACGACGCTGACGAGCAAAGCCCACATTACTGTCGGTCGTTCATGTTTGGTTACTTTGAAAAAAGGACAGCGAAGGACCTACAATGTAAACGAGATTGAGAATGCAATAGCTTCATCGCAAAATAAAAATAAACATGTAGACTACATTTTTTATTTTGAACTGCTCCTGCATTGAAATTATTCAATGCAATGGCTTCTGCAATCAATGCGTTAATCTTTCAATCGTAAAATAAATGCTCGCGCTTCAATTCCTTTTGTCTATGCTACGAGTACAAATAGGTAAAATATTCGATGTCAGAAATGGTCAAACTCAATTTAATAACCTGTCTGGCGGATTGAAACAAAATTGTTCCAACTAAACGCCCTGTTTAGTTTATGTTAGGAAAACCTCGAGTGTAACATTTGATCATTTATTTTGTACTTACAGAAGAGGTGAGTGCGAGTAAGCAGAATATAATCAGTGGGCATCAGAAAAGAATCCCCATGTTTCGCTAGTTGCACAGGTAACTTCACAGACCACTCCTACTTTCACAGGGCTGTAGAAAAACGGCCATGTATCGTGTATCTTTGCTTTTATAAATAGGTCGATAAATACAAATGTTTAGTAAGTTGGGGACCAGGACCAGACAAATGATCAGTCAATCATCAATGCAATTGCAACCACCCATTAACATTTTTGTTAATGTGGTTTAATTTACTCAAGCTAAAGCTAAAAATATATTTTTGTTTATTAAGGGATCATAAATAACAGGAACATTTAAAGATTTCTGTCAAATAAGGTAAAACATAGTCGTGTCTGTCGTGTGTAGTCATCCCCCAAAGGCCCATTCTGAGCCAGGAAAACCCCTGTAGGTGGCACAGCCTGGAAGTCCTTCACCCATGTACCAACCCTGGTTTGATTTAGCTAAATGCCATTCCCTCTGTCTCAAGCTACATTCTTGTCCATCTTCAATCTCCTGTCCATAAAGACAAAAAAACATGTGAAGTAGTGAGAAGAGAACATGCCAATTCAGCCAACCACCCAACTGATGTTTTACCTAAGGTGGACAAATGCAGCTTCATGGGTGTGGTTAGCATCTACAGAAGGTCCCAAGGATGCGACAGAGGAGGCCATGATGCCAGACAAGGACATCCCCCACATGGAAATCCAAGATAGCTGTGTTGAAACTGCGACCAAACTGGGCACCTGCCTAGAGCTGGTCCTGATTCTGGTAACCAATATGATAGCCTAATGAAATGTCCCCTGGTCTCCCTGCTGATGTCACAGTGCATGGCGATGACGGGGGTTGATAAAGAGGCACAACAACAGGACAAGTAAATGCAGAAACAATTGAGGTAGGACATAATGTAAAATGACCAATTACCTATACCTTACGATCACCTCCACATTTAGAATTGTTAGTCAATTTTAAAATGTTTTTTTTTTTGGCTGTTGTTTGTCGGTTTGGTCATGTCTATTACACATAAAGTTTCATGTGTTCCTAACCCAAAACCACAATGAGTGGTGCATTGCTTCACAATTGCCACATCAAAATAGCTCAGTAGCTCCTGTGCTTGGTGACTTAGATGTAGGATGGATAGATAAGCCTACCAGTTGCTATAGGTCCACTGGGTAGGCTAGTAGAGTGATCTATCCAACATACATCTAGGTAGACACTCCCACTTGTGATGTCAACAAGTAACAGGGCAGGGCAGATTTGTTATGGCTAATCACAGTCAAACCTGTAAAATAGGGGCCCTTTAACCTCATATCGGAGCGACACAAGACCACAAGGGCCGTGCTGGCCCTCTCCATTGTTACATGTTTTTGGTTCATTCTCGCCGACAGTATAAAGATGGAGCAGATAAAAGAGCAACTAGCGGAGGATGTTCGCAAATATATTCAACTAAAACCGCCGCCGCCGTCGTTTAACCATTGGTTCTGAGAGTGAACGAGTTGGAATTGTTATTGTTATTATTTACTTAACGGTCTTTGACTGTACACATAAAACTTCCATTATTACTTACTGTGCTTGAAAAACAACTCTACAATACCATCTAGCCCTTCAGCATTCAATGTGCATATTCACAGATGAATGCAAGTACCGGCACAGAGACCCACGTGGCTATTCAATGCAGAAATATAATTCAACCTCCATAAAGACGTATGTTCCGACCCTCTAGTCTGGGGGATAAAGGGAGTAACATAAAGCTGACTCAGGTAGTACAGACACTGATTTTCACAATTAAACAAAGGATTTATTGAAATAACAAACATATTAGCAATGAAGTAGATCAGAGAAGCTAAAAGACGTCAGGGTGAGCCTGAGCCAAAATAAACATAACAGGACTTTAAAAACAAAATAATATTTCTAATAGCTCAACAGAAAAACAATAGGTAGGCCTAGCTCCCAAGCTCAACAAAAAACAGAGAAAATGGGGCACCAAACAAAAGGTCACTCACCCCTACCAGCTTCCAACAGGAATGACCAAAACTTGAGTAACAAAGCTGAATAATATGTATATATGTACTGTATTCTGCTGTCCCCTCCCCTCCCCCCTCTCCTTCCCTGCTCGCACGCGTGCTCACATAGGCACATGCGCACGCACGCACACACACACACAAATTTACACCCATTGTATTCTTAAATATATCTATTCATATACTCACAGACATAACGTACACTTACACCCAAAATTAACACAATGGAAATAAGCCCTTGGGATTTATTGGGTTTGATCCCTTTGATAATTGTCAATAAAGAATTTCAATAAACTCAATCAATCAAAACTAAATATGACCAATGGCCACAGGCAACCAACCACAGAAGTTAACAAAGACAGGCTAAGCAAACAGGCAGGCAGTGAGGGAGCATGCGAGAGCACACAAGTGGAACACACAAGGCCTTTGAGCAGGCAGCTTTACTCTCGTCGGTTAGCATCCAACAATGAAAACAGCCAGAAGTCCAGGTCAGCCATATTTGTAGTCCTAAAAAATAAAGGCCAGTGAGAGGAAAACAAACCCCCACAATACCAACAAATACCCCACAAATACATAGGAACGCAACGTGTTTCAGACCAATGGCTCAGCAGATAAGCATGAGCGACTAGGGGGCAGAAAGCTATAGACAACGGTCAAGATGAATAGGACTCGTGGTGTTAACTGCTCTTATCGCAAATGCCACCATTTTTTACATTCCTTTCATAAAAACAGAAAACAGCTATGGATCAAAGCCATTAAATAGTAAATACACTTTGCTTTTCTATCAGATATGTTTATATCGAGCCATACAATAGTTGGCCATTTGTACAATCCGATATCCATTCATTTTCAGGAATAGCTCAAGGGTCCGATATGAGAACATTTGTTAGGATAATATGAGCCGACTTCCGCTGAACTGCCATCACCTACCATATCTTGCCATTGTAGCTAGTGTAACAGGTCAACTCTGGTCCACCTTAAAAAACGGTGGACCACAGTTGTTAAACCAGTTTTCTTCCTGAATTAACACATGATCCAGGACAGCTTCGACATTGTCCTACTGGGAAGGTTGAAGAAGGTACCAATTTATCAAAAGGGGCTCTGGGATATTGGTTTGCAAATAACTAGTCTCCTGCTTCCACCACTTTGCTAAGCCGTAAGTCTCTCTCCTTTTCACCATACAATCCATCATTCTCCCAGTGTCCCTTGAACAGGTCTAGTAGCCCCCTCATCTGTTCCCATGAAGCAGCTGGAAGGCTGAGCATCTGATTGAAGCCTGTGGTAGGTGAAGGTAATGTATGTGAGCCATTGTATCCAATCAGAGCCTGTAAACTTAAATAAAACATTTGCAGCCTGTTCAAAAACTACGTGGGTTTGTCCATCTGGGGGTGGTTTGCGGTGGCCTTAATATCCTTGACTCCATAGAGTTTGGTAGACTCCCCCCTAATGCGATGCTTCAACAGTGCCCTGTACCTGTTGTTCAGTGGATTCTACATAAGACTATCAATAGTTATATACACCTCAGGGCTGAACGATTCTTGATAAAATGAGAATCACAATTTCCTTGCTTAGAATTGAGATCACGAAATCACAAAAATATGATGATGCCTGATATAGGACCGGCACATCAACTTTGGACAACAGAAAGGGAACCCTCCTGTTTTTAGCTTAAATGCAACAGATTCATGAATCTGACACTGAACATAAAATCAAATCAACTTCAGTCTCTTGTCTTCTCTTACTTACACAACCTTTGAACTAGTAACTTTTGTGTGTGTTTTCTGTGTGTAAAATGGTGAGAGGTAGGTGCTTCGTCAAACCCTAACCCTAACCAGTCAAGAACACAAGTCTGTCAACATTTTGAGGCTTCAGTGAGGAATGGAGACATGTAACAATGTTCCCCCCTGAACTGAACACCCTTTCTGAAGGGGAACTTGTCACAGGAATGCAGAGGTGTTTCCCTTTGCGGCATTTTCCAATAATAATCGTGCCGGTAAAAAAGATGGATTCAACTCTCAACCTATAGTCTGAAGACGAGCTTATGCTCCGACCTTTCACCAACATATCCTATGTATTTAGAGGATTCAATTATACTGGAGTTTCACTTTTTAATCCAAGTGTAAAATAGTGTAGTGAATGGCTGTTCACAGATGAGGGGGATTATGATAATGGATAATGGATGTGCATTAATTAATACATCCATGTTTTGGAGATGTTTGTTTTTGAGGTAGATCCCTGTTCAATAACAAAAATGTGGCTCTCACAAAAAAGTTTGAAGTTCCCAAAATTCCCCCAAAAAACGGACCGTACCGAAACGTAGGCACTTTTGTCCAGGCACTGGACAAAAGTGCCTATAAAAAATGTTTATAAAAA
>JAOPJO010000147.1:18760733-18771275 GCA_027123675.1 Molva macrophthalma
AGATAGATATAGATATAGATATAGATATGAATTTCATGTTTGATTAACTATTTAATTGATAGAAGATTATATGATTCACTAGGTAGCTACGTGTCAACTGTCGGCCCTTTTCCTCCCTCTCAGCTTTCTGTTGCCTCGCTTTTCGTTTCTGATATCCCGACTTCTTCGACGACGACATGTCAAATCTACTGACAGTCCACCATCTGTTATGATGGTAAGCACACCGAGTGGAAGATTCTAGCGCGCCCTTTGCTGAAAACTGTATCTACGCTAGACTGAACCATGCAATAAATAGAGAGAGGGGTGAAATATAAAGACTTTACTGTTCATTTTGCCAAAAATGGAGAAGGAAACCTAAGTCTAAGTTTGTTTCATTCGTAACGTTTTAATAGATGCAAATGTAATTTGAATTACATTCATTTACGAATGATAATAATAATAAAAATAAAAATAATGAGAATAATAGTGTGTTCTGATGGGCCCCTGTCAGTGCTGGGCCCTTGGAACCGTCCTAACCCCCCCGTAACGGCGCCTTGTTTATACAACCAATAATTCTGTGGTGTTAGCGAAGTTGCAACCTGTTAAGGTACTGCATTGGGAAATGATCGCTAATTGATTGGATTCATCCAAGGAGAGATCTATGTATATGGATATCAATCTAGCCATTAGTGCTGTGCTGTCGACTCTAGCTGACCCAGTTCCCTTTCTGAATTAATGCCATCTCTGACTGTCTCTAGCTGTCAGATTCACCGATTTCTGGCCCATATTTGCACCATTTCAGTTTGTCAAAATCTTTTAACACTGATTCGTAATTATTCATCAGGCTTTGTGTGGAACTTGTGTGTTATGTGTTATTTGTTGTTGCACATATTTGACCTTTCGTTTGACACATGCCACTAAAGGTATGAAGTAATTTAATTCTAATTGCGGATGAATGACACTAGATACATTAATCATAGAGGAAATTGCATTGGAGTATTCCGTTTTAATCCTTCAGGCTGGGAGACAGCGATGACAAAAGGATGTGTACACATTGGAATAGGTAAATGTTAATGTTCTCAATGAAGAGATGCTGTGCATAGCACAATAGTCATCATTCTGATGTTCCTGCTTACCCATAGTAGGTGTAGCATTGTAGGCCAATGCCAAGTTCACAGTAGTTTGAAAGGGTTCATGCACACATTGTCTTTTTCGTCTCATTCGTCTTTTCTAATGTTTCTATTTTGCACCACAGACAAGAGGCAATAGATAAGCATTGTGTAGGCCTATATGTTTTATGAAAGCCTTGCCATGGGAAGATACAGAACAATACACTGGTATAGCTTTCTTCTGAGTGTAGTGCTTCACTGAGAAAAATGTTTTGTGGTCAATCGTAATAATTTGTAGGTTTGATGCATTGCTGTTAAAGTAAGCCTACCCTTTTGGAAACAAAATAAACTACTCTCACTTTTTTGGTCGGGTAAATTATACTACATACCGGATGAGAACACCTGTTTCCAATCCACTGCACATTATCCACTAACAAACGGCACATTATGTTTATTTTAATTAATGTATTATATTGCTTATTTCCATTTTTGTTTTCGTTTTATGGTCACAATATAGGCCTACAGAGCGGACAAAAAACTAAAAATGCACGTCCACCATTGTTTTCACTACTCCGTTGAAACCGGAGGTCCTCTAAACGTAACGTTACTTCATACTTCACGTAAATTATGTTGACGTGCCCGTTGTCGCAAAATGTCTTCCAAATTCGGATCTATGCCATTGTTTGGTCCATTTGTGTTTTGAATTCAAAATGTTTTAACAGATTCAGTCAGACATATTAACACAAAGTGTAATCTGATGGATTATCTCCTCCCCAGACTGTACTATATCTCACAACCCATAGCGCTTCACGTTATAGGGGTGTACTTGGTCATTCTAAATAATACTCATTTATATATATTTTTAAAAAAAATGCTATACCATGACAGAGACGATTTAATGTCTACATAATAGCAAAACTCAACAGATAGTCGTGCTATTTCGACAGAGCAAGGTAATTTATGTTTTGTAAAAAGATAGTACCCCTTCACATTTCAGTATGTTGTCGTCCACAGCGCGCTCTGGATTTGGCGCTAGAGTGGCATTCCGGGTTACTGTACGAGGCGTCGGAAGACCTGTTAGGTTGTTGGATATTTTGTGTATTTCCTCTACTTTTTACTCAACGTGGTCACCCATTCATGGACAGTCATGTCTGACGAAGAGTCAAAGGTCCCTGACGAACTTTTTAAAGATGTCAAATTCTATGTGGTTGGGGACATTGATGAAAAGGTAAGGCTTTGGACCTTAGCTTATAGCTTCTTACCTAGCATGCTAACCAGCTAGTTTCACAAACATGATTGCACATCTATTGGAAAGGCTAACCACTAACATGCTATTGTGCTATTTGGGGATAAGCAAGCTACTGTCATTGGCTACATTATTTATATTTGAGAAATGGATAATTTATATCTGACCATATTGGCCGCATTGTTTATTGAGAATAACCTTTATAAAACTGGTGATGATTCATTTAGCATGCCCGGAATGACGTTAGCTTGTAGTTGGACACTTTGATATCGTTGCCAATGGCTTGTATCATTTTTTGACAGCGTCTCCCTTAGCTAACTAGTTAATGTACATGTCCTATTATTTTGAAATACGTAGTTCGAATAAACGTGTGTTGGTATTTTGATTACCTCCCCGTGTAACAATTTGTGATTGAGGTGCATCAGATAACCATTGTTCTGCGGGAACTCAAATAATGTGTGAACTTTTGCTTTGATTATTCACTTTTATCCGCTCAAGTATCCAACCAGAGCAGTCGTAACGCACACAACTGGACTTGTGTGTGATTCCTAGTTGTTGTCTTGTTACACATTTATTTAGAATGTAAGCTCTATGTGGTACTGACAGTACTGTCAGCTTTATATAACTTTAGATTTACTAGAATGCATGTCTCTTGATACAGTCATTTAACCTCAGTATTTGGTAAGATCCAAGTTTTTGTAATGCATTTTTCTTCAATCTGCTTTGGCCATCATAGGTAGTTAAGCTGCTTAAAGCTGGGAAAGGCAAGGAGGTGTCTTACAATGCCTTGGCCACGCATATTATTGCAGAGGATGGGGACAACCCAGAGGTGGGCGAGTCAAGAGAGGTCTTTGATCTGCCTGTGGTGAAGGTGAGTTAAAGATAGAAAGTGTCCAGTTGTAACTGTATTGTGAACATGTTTTAAAGAGTGTTTGCAGTCTTCATATATGTATTGTCATCTCTATATTAATGTCAACAATAAACACTTAGCAGTTCTGTTATCACAGCTCTTGTTATTACTCACAAAGCCAAAAAATACACAGACACATAATTTGGTTTCAACATTGTTGCAAAGTGTATGATAGTGGTTAGGCTATTTTGTTTTAAATATATGTCTCATAGTCAGTAAAAGGTAATAACATCATTTACTGATGGAAGTCGTTTGCAAATAGTTAGTTCTTTTTCACCACATGAATGTTTAACGTCTCTTAATCATGTTTAGTTTTTTTCGACTTGGTTTTCTGTACGTACATGCTGAGTTAACATAGTTTTCTCTTATTCTTTCGAGCCATCCTGGGTGATCCTATCGGTTCGATGTGGAGATCTGCTGCCGTATCCTTTAATAGCCCATTGTTTGAATTGGGTGCACTTTGTATGAAAATGCATAACTAATAGTAATAAAGTAGTACTTATACATTTGCTACTGTGGTTTCTCCCTTAACAAAAGTTCCTGCAGAGTTACTGGATTTTCCCCAGAGTCGGGCCAGATATTCTTTGGAGTTAAAGCTTGTCTTCCAAAAGTAAGAGTGTGTAGATTGTTGATAGTAGTACATTGGTGGACATTTCATGAGACAACAATTGCCAACATCTTTGATAAATCTCACTGACCTGACATTTCTTTCAGGTATAGTCTAACTTTATTTGAAAAACATGTTCTCTACTGTCTTTGTAACGTGTCCACATGCAGAGATTTATAAAAAAATATCCAGCTGTACCTTAAATGCGAGTTAGCTTTTTTCTTTTCATATAGATACATTTATTACTGAGTCTATATGAAGCTCCAGTCACACTAGAGAAAAAGCATTTGCATCTGTGAAAAGTTGATTGAATTATGAAATTCTGTTGTTCATGGACTAGCTTCCTGATGACCTCAATGCTCTGTGGGCTTATGTTACCTTCTACGGAGGAGACTGCCAGCTGAACCTAAATAAGAACATCACCCACCTTGTTGTCAAAGAACCGAAAGGGGTAAGTTACCACTTAATAAAATTCATTGGAAAGTTGACTGACACCATCCCGAATCACATGTTACCAGTGCAGTGGATTCACCATTGATTTGAGCAGCATGTGTTGATTTTGTAGAGGCCTGGTTATGCCTGGTTTTCAACAAGCTATTGAGATCAGGAAGCAAAAAGGGGTACGAATATCAAACTGAATTCGTTGCTTAGGTCAGAAGGAGGTCACTGGCAAAACCAAATCTATGAAATATAGTTTTGTGTGTTCTGTCTTGCCTGGAACAAACCAAATATATGAAATGTCTGTTAAATTAAAAAATCAAATTTGACAATACGGGCTATAGTAAAGGCTACAACTAAATACAATAAGTGTGTTTTTGCGTTTAATTTATTTATATATATTTTTTATTTAATTAGAATGTCATTGTTGCCTGTCAAACGTATACGTCTCTTACATTTCACAATATAGCCTGTAAAACAAATCACAACTAGACATGTGGTTGCGTGAGCCAGCTCTTCGTGTGCGCAATATTCCGTCAACATGCTGACATGCTAATGCTTGTAAGGCTAATGAGTGAGCATGGCAAGTTTCAAGTCCCTGGGCCGGTCTGAAGCGGACTTGTGATTGATCGAATAATGGGGCTGATGTTTGATTGCGAGTTATGGTGCCCCCTGCTGCCAAAGATGTCCTTCACCTTTTGGGGCTTTTAAGCAAGGTTTCTATATGTGTAAAAACTTTGACAACTCTGAGTTGTTCGCCTTCGAATGGTTGAAGTCAATGTTTTTCCCCCATTGACTCCCATTATAAAAAAATTGTGGTGATCACCTGCCACAGTGGTAATTTGAAATTAACCGTCATGTTTTTAGCTATCAACAAAACACTTTCCATATTACCTAAGGGGGAGGTCCTTGATGGGCCGACCAAGTTATAGAGCTCTGGGGTTCTCTGAAGCGGACTTCATTAGGAGACCTCCTTACTTCCAGTCTACATATGCCTATTTCATTTGACAACTCCCAGGTGTTCAGGTTTGGAGTGGTTGATTTTAGTGTTTTAGCCCCATTCACTTTCCAAATTAAATAATAATATAAATATTAATAATAAAAAAAGTCTGCAATGGTTGCTCTCTAAAAGTAGACGCAAACTGCTTTGATATATGCCCGACTTTTTGGTAGTGGTTTGGTGTAAATACCTCCAAAGGTAGGAGTAGATAATTACCCAAAATGGCGGAATAAAAATAAAAATAAGACACTTGATAACAATAGTGTGGCTTGCTTTGCCAAACCTTGCCAAAACCTTGACACGCATCACACCAAAATCCATTGCTACCCATTATCAGTGTTTCCCCAATACTTGTACAGGCCTGTACAATTATCGAGATGAATGAGCAATACATATAACAGATAGCGATAATTATATGTCTATGTTTGTAGTTTACCACTATGGATGTAGTAAGAACACTGTTGAGAAACGTAAATAGGCTGTTACCTCCACCATGTCCTACAACTTGTACAGTGGCCATGGTGACTATGACAAAGATACCTGAATGTGATTGGTTAAACGGATATATTCGCTGGCGAGAGCCGTAAAAAAATCGACCTTGGTGCGAATACAATTAATGTCAGCTTTTGTATGTTGTATGTGTATCGCGTTGTATGTGTACAGTCCCATTCAACTCAATGATTTGTTATTTTATTGTCGTGTGAAAAAATCGCAACCAAACATCGCGTTCAATGTAAAAGGACCTTACAACGCGAGTCATGAGTCAGTGCTCTCTATCACCATGGACAACGCGGCTAATTATATTAATGCTGTCGAGAGGCAGCGTTAATGTAATATACTTTTGTGCCTATTATTTACTTGGCAAGAAAGAAATGTTTATTGGTAGAATGCCCTCTAGTGGACATAACGTTTAATAATGGCATTGGCTATGCATAAGCCTGTATACAGTGTATAGGTACATAGTACGTATTAATAATAGGCTACATTTAAGCATTACAATTAAAATATAATTAGAATATTACAAATAATAAGGAATGAAATTCGAATGGGATTATAGAGGAAGATTGACAGCTCTGCTTTGTTCAGGATGTGCTATGTTTTGTTCATATTTATTTGTATGCAATAAATGCACTTTATTTAAGTCCTTTCTTTATCCTTTCCTTGTGATCACTCTATTTTAAGTCTTGATATACCAAGTGAACAAACATTTGAACGCAAATATAAATTGCAGTCCGCCTGCTGTGCCATCTCACCGAAGCAGACCGTGCCAATATGCCATCCCACGCACCTCGTCCGTTTTGTTTTTTTTCGGTGCGTACCACCAGGCCTGTAAAAAATTCTAGGGGAAACACTGGATTATATTATACAAGTCCTAAAATCGAATCTAATCTCTGACGTTTGTTGCTGTTTTTACTATGTGACACTGCCCGACGCAGTGGCTTGTCTGGTGTGCGAACCTCTTTACATTTAAGCGCCGCCATAACCGAGTCTTAGTCTGACCAAGAGCCACTGAAAATTTCCCCACCCAGCCAGGCACACACTGGATGACTTTTTGAATTTAGGAAACGTGAGAGACCACATGCCTAGCCATCGATACATTTAACTGTTTTGGTCATTAGTGGGTGGTGTGTAATGATTTTCCTTACACACCACACCACACACTAACTGATTCCTTTCCCAACAACCCAGTCCTGGTTCTCAACAGCGGAACTCTCACAAATCGCAATTGCAATCTTGTGAACAAATACGTGACTTTAGCGTAAACAAACATGGCAGGAAGCAGCCATGCTCTGCTAGCTTTTGCAGTCAGTTTTTTTGGAACATCCTTAAGAACTACTAAAGAACTATGGGCAAAGTCACTTTATTGTACATTTACATCCAGAGTTTAACTCCTCTTGTTCACAAATCCATCGCACTTTTACCTTTGCAGTCATGGCTTCTGTTGGCGACAATCTGTACACTGCCTCCTCGGCTGTCCTCGGGGTTACACCACACTACGGGATATCGAATCATAATATTGTAGATGTTTAATATTTGCGATTTCCAATCGATGCGGCCCTGACCAGGCTCAGGGAAGTACAATCTTAACATACCACACACACCAAGGGTTAATGACCAGAGTTGGAAGGGTTAAATCAGGCACCTGTGATTACTTGTGATATTGTAGTTTTGCTTTTTGAAAATTATTCAAATAAAACGTATGTTTTAACCAATTGAACCGTTTCAGAAGCGAAATCAACTAAATGGCCTCGTCGACAGCCCCCCATTTATTACATTGTTGCTCTAGAAAGGATTATGCAATACTATTTTATTGTTTTGGGAGAACCCTGATATCCTAAAGGTGTGTTCACACCAAAAAAGAAGGGACGGTGCAAATCCATACAAAGTCAATGCAAAGGCGTTTTGAGGCAAATTTTCCGCCAGAAAAACCTGTGGCGCGAATTGATGAATGGCGAGGTGCGAACACCCTGGTTCACGTGAATTGTACTCGCGCGAACAACCTGCTTCACGCGGATTTACTCACGCGAACACTCCGCTCGAGTTGAAATATTTGAACTTTGCCGCGAATTTCGCTTGATGCTTGGTCGTGACAGCCAATCAGCGTTCACTCCCTGAAATCCAGACTAAACCGCAAAATGTAGAAGATAATTGTCGCAGTGTGCGGACTCCCGGAGCTGTACGACATCACGGCAAAGTCTTATAAAGACCGGACAGTAAAGGCAAGGGCATGGAGGAAGGTTAGCGAAGAAGTTGGGCTACCTGGTCAGTTTTTAAAATTTGTTTTTGTTACTTTATTCCAGCTATCAATTGTACTTTACTATGAACCAAGTTAGCAAAAGCAGCTAGCATTCAACAGTTCAGTCTGGATTTCCTAACATAGGTGTGTTTAACTAACTTATTTAATTATTGCATATTACTGTTTAATGTAACGGAGACATGCTTCATTGAGTCAGAAGATCACAGTGAATATAGTAAACAAGAGGAAACCCCTCCTCCCACACTCGCGCAAATCACTCACGCGAGTAAAGTTGGTGTACTCGCACGAGCAAACGGCAAGAATATTCGCGCCGCTTTTGGTGTGAACGCACAGTAACATTGCACAATGTTATGTTTCACTCTCATTGATTACTCTTCCAATTGCCATCCTAATGTCCATTGAGTCTGGCATACTAAGCATAAGGAATGTGCCCTGAAAACCAGTTCTAAATAGATACGATACTAAATGATGAAATACTATAGTATATCAGTAACGTTCAATGTTTTGGTATAGGGATGTTGACAATTAACCGTTTATCCGTTAATCGGTCCAAAATTATTACATTGTCAGTAAAACGGTAAAAAGAAATAAAATTATAAAATTGCTTGCCTTCATTTATCTTTTTTTTGCCATTGCATATGTTTAAATAGAGGCCTGTCCCCAAATTTCTGAATGAATAAATCATTCTTCATTAGTTTTGTAATCAAACATTGTGACATTACTTTAAAACGTTCTGTTGTAGTGTAGTACACTACACCGTCATATGTCCATGTTACTTTGCCTTAATGATTGTTTAATGATTGTTACCTTTAATCAGGGAGGTTGTCCATGATGGCGTACTCTTGAGGCACTCAAGAGTATGTATTTTAGCCACATTTACGCTTTTAGGAAGTAGCAGCTTCGGCTTTTTCCTCAATTGAGATTATTTTCCTGAGTGGTAATCCCCACACTCACTAGTAATGTACCACTTTGAGAATGGTAAGACCAAGGGAGCTGTAAAAATTAGTTTTAATTTGCTGGCACAAGTGCTTTCATAGCTGATATCATTAGTGGTAATAAAAGCCTTTGTAATAATCTGTTATATTTAATGTCTTCATCACTAGGCCTCTTTCTCAGGTTTTTCTGAAAATTACATAACCAAAGTAAATCAAGTATATCTCCACAACTAAAAAGGCCATAATATGTAATCTTGTACTTAAAGAAAGATAACACCTGTGAGATTGTTGTGTAAGTGTAATAATCAATGTGGATGCAACTGGGTCAGTGTGAATGAAGCTAGAACAAAGCATAAGTGGAAGCTTTATTTCCGCCCGAAATAAATGTCATGTTTTAGAGCGTATGCATTCCTAGTGCTTTATCAGTTGGTAGTCCTATAGTACTGTAGGGCCATTGCACAACATCTGATAAGTACCTGGGTCAATATTTGATAGCAAAAAGTGAAGTAGAGCAGAGGTAGGTTTAGGTTTAGCTCCAATTAAAAACAATAAATAAATCCAAACCAATGGAAAAACTACAATAAAAACTTGATGAGACACAAACGGGTGGATATCGCGAGAACCCGTTTTTACATTTGACCCCTCTATGGAAAGGTCAGGGTGAATGGAATAAAATAACACCAAGCCAAATAATCGCAATTGCACCATACAGCCACCAGATGACAGCAAAGACTGTGTGTTCTGATTGACATTTACATTTTTACATTTACATTTAGGGCATTTAGCAGACGCTTTTATCCAAAGTGACTTACAACGGTTCATACACACATTCACACACTGACGGCGTAGTCCGTGGCGGTGTCTTGCTCAGGGACACCTGAGCAAGTCAACCCGCTGTACCTCCTGAGCTAAGCCGACCCTAACAATTTACCTATTTCCTGTCAACCTTATATTAGCTTCTCAACATTGATTGTCAACACCGTGTGCGGTTGCAAAATGGTGCCCGGACATGATTATCCGTTTATGGTTTTATGCGATCAAACACAACTTTCTGAAAAAAACAACAAAGCTAAGATCATTTTTGGTGGTAACTAGGAAAGGGAAGTTTGTTCTTGATTGTTTTTAGACTTTTTGGGGGGGTTTGGGTACAGAGTGATATGGTTTGGACTGTTGGAATCAGTGGTGTCACAGCTTTCATAAGAGTTTGTGTAGATCACATGAAAGGTTGCTATTGCTGTGCATTTGCATGTGCACAGTTATGACATATATAACTGTTCCTATTTTGTTTAAGGTTGGTTATGATAGACTAAAATTTGAGAATCGTATAGTTCTAGGGGTGTGTCACATGACTTTGTAGTTGGGGGGAGGGGCATTGCCCGGATATGGGCACTCTCGGGAGGAAGAGGATAATAATGCTAGTGGCACATGCTCACACAGGCAAAACACAGACAATGCTTGTATGGGCTGGACGATATGGCCAAAATCTACACTCACCGGCCACTTTATTAGGTACACCTTGCTAGTACCGGGTTGGACCCCCTTTTGCCTTCAGAACTGCCT
>JAOPJO010000147.1:18777174-18807280 GCA_027123675.1 Molva macrophthalma
TCACTTCTTTTCCTGCCCCCCCCCCCCCCGCCCCCTGGTTTTTTTGGGGTTTTTTGTGGGGGGGGGGGGGGGGGGGGGGGGGGGGGGGGGGGGGGAAGAGTTGAGGGATACTTTACACGCGGTGTCAATCGTGGAGAAAATCAAGAGATCTGTTCTCCTTCATGGGGGAAAAAATCGAAGTTGGGGTGAATTGACTGCATGAGCCGGGGCTTGGGATGTGATGATAAGGCTGCTGGCAGTGAACTATAGAGCTACTCTGCAGTCACAATGACTGGCGTTGCACCCTCATCTGGAAGAGCCAAGACATCCTAGGCGGGCCCCGGGCTGTTTGTTTTAGGGCTCGCGGGTGTCTCTAACAGTAGCTCGAGGTGAGGAACAAGAGGCGACGTTTCTTTTTTTGCTTCCATCCCGGACCGAAGCTTTTTTTGTGTTGCCATACAACCTCTCCGGCTTTGCTTTGCTCCGGGGGCTTCTCAGCGGCTCAACCCCAGGAGGCGCCCCTCACAGCGGGATCGGAGAGAGGAGACTACCCGAAGGACGAGCAGATACACCAAAAGTCCTCGAGCACCAGTGTTGAGCTCCGCAGAACGCGAGTGCAGTTCGAAACCCGGTGCATTGACGGGGGGAACCCTTGAACGTTATTTTTTGTTTGTTTTTATGCCGTTGAAAGAAATGGGAATGCGGTTTGACTATGAAACGTGATCATGCTTTTTTGATCAGGATTTCACCCTTGTATTTAGCCTTTTAGTTAGAATGAATACACTCGAAGATGGAGTGACCCATGTCGTTTGTATGTTTTGATTGAGAAAGGGAGAAAATGAAGCGGATTTAAAGAACTGATAGGCTACCGCTTATCTTAACCTCTTGCGTTTGTTATTCCCCCCGGTTTCCACCCTCCCTCTCTCCCTACAGACGATGCTCTTTCTCCGGGGAACAACTTGACAATAGACCACGTTAACTAATATTCTGCAGAATTTCCATATCGCAGCATCCCCAATTAATTTGAGATTTTATCGTCCGTGTCAATGTGTTTATGTATACCCTTATGTGCGCTGGGCTTTTTTGTGAATAGCCTGCTGTGTGTCTGGGCGTGTGTTTGTGTGTGCGCGTGCGTGTGTGTGAGTCTGTGAATGTATGTGCATGTGTGTGTGCGTGTATGTGTGTGTGTGTGTGTGTGTGTGTGTGTGTGTGTGTGTGTGTGTGTGTGTGTGTGTGAGTGTGTGTGTGAGAGAGAGAGAGAGAGAGAGAGAGAGAGAGAGAGAGAGAGAGAGAGGTTGTGCGCACGCACGCCTGTTTGTTCCAAAACACAAAAATGACAACAACAAATCCCAAAATGGCTTACAAGTTTTGACCTGAACAGACATTTTAAAACAAAGGTAGGCGATATTGTGTTGTGTAATAAAGTGTTTATAATACAAACAATCATGTATGAATGTTTTTATATATAATAGGCTATTATTGCATTTTTTTTTCATTTCCAAATCAATATCTTTACAGTCCCCAAAGGCTGTTTTATACGCTACTTGGCTCCTTAATAAATTATGAAGTCGGTTTGAAAAGCTTCCTTACACTGGCATGAGGCTACATGTTGTGTTTTTTTTTTTTGGGGGGGGGGGGGCGTTCGTGTCTTTCCATTAGTAGCCTAGTGTCATCTTTGTCTCACTGTCCACGATATTGACACTACAAACCCAAGTTTGTTTTGGGCTACACATACAATCCTCCATCGCTGCTATAAAGCACGGGAGCTTTGCCCTATGCGCCGGCGCCCTCGTGGGGTTGTCCGGGTCACCACGGGGCGGACTGACCCTTCTACCTCCACACACTCAAACACACAAACACGCAAAACCCCAACAGCAGCCCCCCAAAAATCCCGCAACCTGTCACACACTCACTGTCCCTCTTGCTAAACACTTCTTTCCTTCACCCCCTTGCAAACACACGCACGAAATAAATCCACAGAATGTAGGCTATGCCAACACGTGAGGCAAAAGTTACTCCGAACTACAACCCCACCAAAAAATGTCAATAAAAGAGTTTTCGATTCTCTCCTCCAAACAAGTCGAACACAGCTGAATATAAATGCACACACGCCTTTGCCTGCAAAATCGTGTTCGATTGTCTTCATAAAGATAAGAGGGGTTGACAGTAAATTGAAATATACAAGACAAAGACAAAACAATTGTGTAATTGTGAACCGCTCAAAAACGGCTCAAAAATACTGTCATTTATGTCGAATTCGCCCCAAAAGATGCAAGCCAGTACAATATAAATGAATCTGAAAGACATAATTATGTCTATGAATTAAGTGCAAATGATGTCTGAGAAAATGATCACATTTCACGCCATCCATGAGACTACCACATAGAAATAAAAAAATATTCCATAGCGATGAAAAAATAAAACATATAAATGTTCCGACATTTAGTTTCTGCTCATGGACACACAACATAAACTCTCTCGACCTTTCCATACTAAGTCTTAAACCTATCCAACAACCGTCAATAAATATACAATCGATAAAAAAAACTCCAAATCACCTCCTTTAATCCCCAAAGTATAAAGCAAAAAAATCCAGCGCGACAGAGAATAAATAAAATGTATTTTTGTCTGTACCTTTGGTTTAAAGCATTCCGTTTTTCTTCTCTCTCTCTTGCTCAGTAGCGATCCGCTTATAGCATATGGAAACTGTTTTCAAAATGCCTAGATTTGGCACATTGTCATTGAAAAGAGAAAAGCGAAGTGATGCAGCGCTAGAACAGGGGAAATGAGTTGCGGATTGGACGCTGCCTTCCTCGGTGCGGACTTATCCCACTTTAATTTAATATTCCGCAATCACACAGTGATGGCATATAATTCAAGGAGAAATTCAGAGGAAGGAAATGCTTTGTGTTTTTCCATCACTATATTTGATTAAGTAGAGGACAGCGCAAGTGTGCCATTTTACCCCGTCCCTCTTTTTCCCCTCTGCTGCGTCACTTATTTTTTTATACTTGTGTTCTATGTGGAAATAGTATATGTTTATTTTTTTTGTGTTTTGATCGTTTATCAAAGACAATGAAATGTAATAAAACACCACGGCTTTTTGAACACCGATGGAATCCTTCCTAACACCCCTACAATCGAGACCCATAAACGCTTGTTTGTAAAACACTGAACCCAAAATCAATGTATTGGGACATTTCAATCGATTATATAAACGAAAATCCATACGCAACATGAGACCGGTATGAGCCTATCTCTCCAGCTCCCTTTAAAGAAGCGGGGAGGGAAACAGAGGGAGAAAATAAGCTTATGGGGCATGGGGGTTTTAAAACAAAGACTATATCGATACAGCCATTGCTGTAGTTAGATGCCAAAGTGTTTCCAGATGGTGAATGATAGCAACAAGACCTGATGACAACAATTAGACAAAAATGCCTATAATCAAATGGGCCACACGGGTTTACGTTGCATTTCAAGGGTCAAAGGGAGCCATTTCAAGCTCTACGAAATATCCTATTTCAGCATCACGCATCCGACCAATAATCAGGCACTTTACCACAGGGGTAACTAAGGTTTGGAGCTTCTAATCAACTATGCAAATTCCGAAAGGGAAAAACATGGTGTGTGTTCTCAGACGGGGCTAAATACAGCGAGCAATTGTATGAACTGTACATTAATATGCAATATGATATAGGAAAAGCGTTGACTGGAGATGGTCGGAGATGAAGGGAGGGGGTTACGGGGACTCAGGGGGGTACGGGGAGGTGTGTTGGGGGGTTAAAATAAGGAGGCGCCAATCATGTAAAATTTACATGGGACCACAGCTGCTAGGAAGAACATGACTTGATTGATCCATCGAGATCTTAACCGGGGAACCCTATGAGACCTCTGCGTTGGGTCTAGAGATGTTAACTGAAAACTGAAAAGCCGAAGCAGGGCAAAAAGAGAGGTGATTCTGGACAGGTTCCACCAGTTAGGACCGCTAGACCCACGGTAACTTGGACACTGTTTGCCTTTCGCTTCCAGCTTGAGATCGCTGGACACGACAAGTTACTTGCAACTCACCTGTCCTGAGTTTCCGCCACAGATTCAGAAATATATAACTATGTTTTTAGGAGAACTTCTGCGTTCCTAGACTAGGTAGAATGTAACAACATGTTTCTGTAATGTTTCTAAGGTTGTGAATTAAATGGGCAAATAACTCACTGAACTAAATGGACAAAATGTGACCTCAACATACGCTTTACCTGGTTTTTGATTCTTGTCAGCATAAACTTTTTAGAAATGGGCTGCACATGCTTAGCTAATGCCGAATGCAAGCTGAGACTGTTATACTCTGAATTTAAGATCTGCGTGGGTTGGTATAGGAAATTATGTTTTCATGATCTTGCATTAAACTGTGGAACTTATATTGGCAAAATATAACTTTTTTTCTACCTCTTCACGGCTTTTAGGGGTCATTTCAGGTTCAGAGGCGGTCCCAGAATGGAGTCCGGCAGCAAGAACCCTACGGAATATCACCAACAACTCTGATATGCAGCAAGCCAACCGACCCACTACAGCCCCCCATGTAAGGAATAATTCACAACTTCAACTACTGCTGTTGTGTTGTGCAGCTCTTTGTTGAAGCCTGTACCTTTTGAATGTGTGAGCATTGTTTGTATTAGTCATTTTGGTCTTACTTTGGCTGTGCAATGTCCTATCACCCAATCAAACATTGCCGATGCCTGATGACATTGTTGCGCATTGTACTCAAACAGCAAAGAAAATGAATGACAAATATAGTTGCAAGCAACAATTTGACCGCTGAGATATAGGCGTTACCTATCTGAAATAATAATACCCAAACCCTACAATAACAATAGGTATCCACAGATACACTGTGAATATCTAATAATAAATATAGTTACAAGCAACTATAACGGGGTCCTACAATATGGTGAGCATGGTAGCCAAAGCCTAATGAATACATCATAGTAAACAATATTTGATTTCTTGCCGAATCTCACAGTATGTTTGCTCAAGGTCAGATTCGAACCGGCGACCCCATGGTCATGTGGCCAAATGTAAAGCAAAACTAACCATTGAACTAACTTATGCAGCAGGTCGTAATAACTTCCGGTTCCTACTATTAACGTTTTTTTCTGAAAAAGCTGAATATATTGGCTGTACTGCATTTTCTTCTTTCTATTTTGCCTTTCATTCAGAATCTGACTGGTAGTCAGGCAAAGCCATCAGACCAGCAAACTAATCGGAGCCAGGGTTCCACCCCCAACAGCAACAATTCTCTTCTTTTCCACCAATCAAAGGTGCCTAGTCAGCCTCTCACAGCTGAGCTGCAGCAACAGTTGTTACAGCAGCAGCAATCACATCATGTTGCGCAGCAACAACACCATCAACAGTTGCCACAGCAACAGCAGAATCCTATGTTACACCTGAAGCAGCAACACCAGATGATGCAGCTTCCACATCATCAACAGCACCAGCCTCAACTTCCACAGGTTGTGCAGCAAGGATTTTCACAATTGCCCCAACAGCAACAACAGTTTCTGCAACAGTCACAGCAGATCCATCAACAACAGTTATTTACTCAACAGCAGCAGCAACAGCAACAACAACAACAACAACAACAACAACAACAACAGCAACAACAGCAACAACAACAACAACAACAGCAGCAGCAGCAGCAACAACAGCAGCATGCCTTCTCCCAGCAGCACCTACGTCCTCAGCAGTTGATGCGGCCTGGACTTCAGCAACTGCAGCAGCAACAAGCGTTGCAGCAACAACTCCAGCAGTTTCAGCAGCAGCAACGTATGCAGATGCTACAGCAGCAGCAGCAGCAGCAGCAGAACCAACAACAGAAACAGTTACACCAGCAACAACTGCAGCAGCAGCAGCAGCAGCACTTCCTACAGCAACAGCAAATGCAGCAGCAGCAGCATCACATACAGCAAATTCAACAACAACAACATCTGCAGAATCAACAGGCTTTGCAGCACCAAAACCAACAGCACCACCAGCAGCAGCAACAACATTCACAACAACAGCCACTCCAAACATCGGTACAGTCTCAGCAGCAGCAGCCACAGCAGATATTCCAGTTGGTTGGCCATGAGCTAGGCCAAGAGAGTGAGTAAAACTGTAATACAACTCCAGTTTAACGCAAATGCTGAGCTATTACAAATGTGTCCTAAAAAAGGCTGAAAACTAAGAATGAGTCTGTGTTGTAACCGGTGCCTTACTACGCTTGCACTCTTTTCTTTCAGTTCCAGAGGATGGCTTCCTTCTAGGTTGTGTGTTTGCCATTGCAGACTATCCTGAACAGATGGCTGACAAACAGCTTCTTGCAACATGGAAGAGGGTAAAAAATATTTCACATGTGATTTAAAATGTAGAAATATCCAGTATTCTGCCAATATACCATAGCTCCTTTCACACATTGTTCCCAGGTAATTACTGGGATAACCTTTCCGGGGCCGCTAGTGATTTTCACTATTCACACATGCATATTCGTTTAAGAACATTTTAGTCTTGCACCCTTTCACACATGACATAACCACGTTAACATAAACAGTTACGATTCAAATACGTCCTCAGCGGAGTCTTATGATTGGTTCGCTCGCTCCTTGACATGTCTCTCCTGGCAATGTTACTGCTTTATTTCACAACACTGCCGTACCAGCAGTGATCCGGAAATGTTACTAGGTATTAAGCAGGCGATATATCGATCCCTGTTCCTATTCACGATTGACTCAAAGCTGGAAATCTTCCGGAACTTTGCAGTGAAGGACAAGCATGTGTGAAAGGGGCTTTAGGCTAAAAAATAGATTTTTGCAGTGGTTGTCTGGTAGTTTGGTGATAATTCTGGTTGATCTAGATTTTGCAGTATTTTGTTTTTTGTATTTTCTACGGAAGTATACAACACGTGTACCAGTAGAGGTTCAAAAACTGATGGAGCAATGTGGATTGCATTGGCTCTAAAAAATTATAATCCTAAAACATTTTCACTAGGTTATCCAGGCTTGTGGGGGCACCGTTGACTCTTCTCTTAATAGTCGTAGCACACATCTGCTCTGTGAAAGCCAAGTGAGCAGCATGTATGTCCAGGTAAGTGCTTGGACATTTGAACTTCTAAAATGTCGCATTTTCTATTCATATGCGTACTTGTATGTGTTGAGTTGTTGACTATTAATCACACTTATCAATGACAGGCACTAAGAGAGGGGAAGCGCTGTGTGACAGCCCACTGGCTCAACACCATTCTGAAGAAGAAGAGGATGGTTCCCCCTCACAGAACGTTGCACCTGCCCTTCGCCTTTCCTCCAGGAGCTAAACCCTGCTCTCAACATGTATGTCTGAGGGGAGGGTGTCTCTTGAGATGGGGCCACTGATTTTTGTTTGCATGGTTATTGTGTGGTTTTAAGAATCCCAGGCCGTATACTAAATAAATTGGTTATTGTTGCTATCAGATGAAATCTATCCGATGAGATGCATTGTGTTTATGTTAACAAATGTAATCTTTAATTTATGGCAAAATGGGAAAACTTAAATTGAATACGGAAGTATATAAATAGTTACAATTGGTGAATAATAAGTAAATCAACTTAAGATAATGGCATGTATAACAGTGTTTAAAACTATTAGTTCTGTATAGTTATCCCCATTCTGAAAACTAACTACCCTACTGTCCTGTTAGATTATATCGTTGACGGGCTTCGTGGATACAGACAGAGACGACTTAAAGCTAATGGCGTACCTGGCTGGAGCCCGATATACTGGTTACCTTTGCCGCAGCAACACGGTCCTCGTCTGCAAGGAGTAAGTTGAATGGGGCAGTTGGTCACATATGAAGTGTGGGTGGCTGTATGTCTGTCTGTCTGTTTGACTGTGCTAAGAGTATCATAATAATGTCCTTTTACATCAAGCAGGTAACAAACAAACATCACGAAAAAGTTAGAAAACAGAAAAAAACTAAATTGCATCAACTATTTACATCAGTTACGATGCCAATATGCTGCATTTCCTAATTATTATCATTGCACCAGTGAAAAAGATGGATGGATTCAACCCTCAACCATATAAAGCATAGTGAAGACAAGCTTATTATTTTCATCAAAATATCTTATGTATGTAGAGGATTAAATTATTATGGAGTTTCCCTTTTTAATCCAAGTGTAAAATAGTGTAACGAATGGCAGTTTGCGAATGAGGGGGATTATGCTAAATTGGTTTGTCTCGTGTGCATTTGAAACGTGATTTAATACATCCTAGTTTTGGAGATGTTACTTTTTGAGGTCGTTTCCCTGTTCGATAACTAAAAGTAGACATAACTTTCGCTGATATTTCGGCAAAAGTTGGAGTCCAAAAATAAAACTGTTGCAATAGCACTGAGCACCGTTATGTTATCAAAAGCAACTTAAATTCACGTAGCGCATTCCAAGTTTACATTGGCTTGTACTGCCGACTGCTATCGATATTAATGATCACAACGTGTAACAGATAGCAATTCGATTTAATGTTACTTTTTTGCAAAACGAAAATTGCATCATATGTGTACAGTCCTATTCAGCTCTATGATTTCTTATTATTTTACTGACGTTGGAAATAAAATCACAAAGAACAATCGAGTTCAACGTAAAATGACCTTAAGACAAAAAAAGGAAATTTTTTAGTTAACACTAACCAACAAAGCCCCCATTACAGTTGGCTGTTCATGTGTACATTACCTATATTTAGTTGAACATGAATTATGTCATGTTTTAGAGTGAATACCACCTAGTACATTATCAATTGGTAGTACTATAGTTCTACTACCAATTGACCCGTCTATTTGTCTGGGTGAATAAAATTGAATGACACCAAGCCAAACCATCACAATTCCATGATACGGCCATCAGACGGCGATAAAGTCTATGGTGTCTTGATGAAGGCAATTTACATATTTACTGTGAAACCCTTATTCGATTATGGTGGTTTTATGTGTCAAACAAAACTTTGATGTAAAATAACAAAGGTAAGACATCATTTTCGGAGTAATTTGTTTTGGACTCTCGGAATCAGTGGAGTCTCAGCTTTCCTATGATAAATAGTTATTGTTGCGATAACATGAGGTGAAAAGATTGCTACTGCTATGCATGTGCACGTGCACAGTTATGAAATACATAACTCTTCTTGTTACATGCTTTTAAGTAGGGATGGGTATCGTTAAGATACCCATCTTAAAGATGGGTATCGTTAAGAATAATAGGCCAAATCGGCCTATTATTATTTGGAGAAACTTCCCCCATTTTGAGTTTGTATTAATTGCTTGGCCCGGTCCATGTTAGGCTGATTGGAGCCAGGTGGAAGCCCCTATATAAGGGAATTCGGTTTTTTTGAAGGACGGAAGTTGGACTTCTCGTTATGTAGTTGGGAGCAAACAATTTTGTAACCATCGTGCATCTTACTTTATGGAATAAACATTTTGGCAAAGACGGAAGCCGGAATAAGTCCACAACGTGGAGGCAGGAAAAGGAGAAGAGCAGGCGCGTTGAATACAGCTCAACTAAAAACTGGGGCAGTGGCTATTAAACTACACACTTCGAAATCGCCACTACAATACTACTACTCTTATCGATACTCCTTATCGATCCCGTACTTTAACGGTACTCTTATCGTTTCTTTAAGAAGAAAAAAAAATACAAATTAAGAACATGACATCTTTTTTCAGCAGCAACAGCTTACAATGTTTTGAATAAATAACTATTATGGACTCTATTCTATTGCGAAAATGGAAATGTAGAATAAACAATAACAATTAACAGCAAAAAAAAAGACAATGGCATAGAGCAACACGAATGGGGTATGTATGCAGCTGGGCTGCAAAAAGGCCTCAAGCGTTATTTTAACAGTTCTTCCTAAGCATGTCCATCAGCATGTCTGTCTTTTTTCCTTTTCTGGCGATCGGTCATCCAGAATATAATTGTTCACCACAATTAAATAAATGAATGAATATACAACACAAACATTGTTACACAGAATAGTGTTTTTTTCGTTGAATGGGGTGTGTCTTAACTGGAGCTTCGGTGAGCCGTGGCTCGTCTGGTATGCAACCTGCTTTGAAGCTCTGTAATAAGCAATGTTGTATATGAAATGCGCCACACACCATAGCGTTATACTATAGGTGTCTGTGAAGCCTAACCCTCAATCGGACACAGACATTGAATACATCGCTGCGCAGATGGAGCTTCACCATCCACACACACCGTAGCGTTATTGTTGAGAACTGAAGGATGTATAAGGGATGCTTTCTAATGTTAGGTGGATTGCTCGATCCACAGCAGGGCTCTTGTAAGGAGTAGACGGAGGCAGAGATAGACTGGAGGTCTTTGTCATTTCCGGGCATACGAGATTAAGTATGTGGTATCTAAAGGAAACAAATGCAAACCAATATAAGTATAATAAGTACATTACATGCTACAACCATGAAATAATAAATGCTACATCAAGCTACATGTGAGCTACAGTAATGTATGAAATTAATGTAATTGCGTATGCCTCTAAACTGAATACAAATATCAACAGTGCACCATATGCGGCAGCACGAGCATAACGAACATGGCCATAAGCGCAGAATGAGCACATGTGAAAGGGCCGCGATGCGAATGTGCCCAGCGATGTAACATTGCCTAACACATTGAAACAACAGTTAAAGTGAAACAATTAATACGGCATTGATTTATAAGTGAACTGTACTGTTCCCACACATAAATGTCAATATGAATGACTCACTTCTTTAAGAACGCACACACACACTTGCTCCATGTAACGTGGTGGAATGAACTAGAATAACAACTTGCGACAATATTTACGGAGGAAAAGGACCCCACCTAGAGGTAAGGGCGCACTATTATCTAACTGACAGAATTAACAGACATATATAGGGGAATTCAGAACAGTTATACTATATCTGTCCTATCCCTCGAAGCCTATCCCTCGGACACGGGTATTAAATAAATCGCTGCTCAGACGGAGCTTCACCATCCACACACACCGTGGCGTTATACAATAAGTGTCTGAAAAGCTCAACTTTCTCGCGGACACTGCAGTTAACTGCTGCCTAGAGAGAGCTCCACATGTCCACACAAACCACACCGCCGGTGCCCCTTGGTCGTGAAGTCAGAGTACTTCGGAAAAGGTACTCAAACATCACGAAAAAAATGCCACCTGCGTTCGCAGCAGAGTGGAACGTTCACATAGTGCTTTGGGGAGAATAGAAAACATAGGATTTTCACCTTTTTTCTCTAAATTGTGGACTTATGTCAGTAACAGTGATAAAATGGCATAGTCTACATCATGGTTATTTTCTTTAATATGCTCTTGTCCCTATGTACATCACTGTCTCTCCAGCCCCAGTGGACTGAAGTATGAGAAGGCCAAGGAGTGGAAGATACCCTGTGTCAACGCTCAGTGGCTTTGTGACATCCTGCTGGGGAACTTTGATGCTCTCAGGCAGATCCAGCACAGTCGCTACTCTAACTATAACCACACTGAACCACTGGTGCCTAACCACCTGCTTGTGAATAATTTAATGGGTATGTAGACTGTATGTATGCATTAATATCTTTGTTGAAAATAAATGTTGCAATAATAAAAACAAAATAATCAAAAGTGTATTTTGTTGATTTTATTATTTGTTTTTGCTTAATGCAGGTGCCTGGCGGACTCCAATCAAAGTATCTGCAGAAGCACTAGCGGTAAGTTGGCCGTGGCTTTATTTTGTGCAATAAACACTTAAGCCTACGGGCACCTCGCAGACGTTTTAAGTTTACTTTATTTATAAACCTTAAAAAACAACACGGTATATTTTGTACACACACAGACAATACTCATGCAGTTAAATTAGGGACACAATAAAAACAGGAAATAAACTGCAAACACAAAATGCTAAAATCAATAAAACAGGAAATAAAGTGCATACCCAAATACAAAACAAATTACATCTAGTGCCGTAGGCAAGTGAATAAAACAAAATATGTTTTTAAAAACACCAACTGACTTGGCTGATTTGATATCAGCAGGCCGATTGTTCCAAAAGTTGGGTGCAGCAACGTAGAAAACAGGTGGTCTAAAAGCCATATGGGACTTTGGGAAAGCTAGTGGGCCTTGTTCTGAGGACCTATGGGGCCTGTTAGTGTGGTAAGGGGAGAGGGGGTCAAGGATATAGGCAGGAGCAGTACCATGCAGGGCTTTAAAGGTAAGGATTAGCATTTTAATCCAGACTCTGCATTAGACAGGAAGCCAATGTAGTGATGCAAGGATTGGATTGATGCAGTCTCTCTTTTTAGTGGTTAATTGCCTGGCTGTAGGGTTTGGAACAAGTTGTAGATGTCTGAGAGATATCAAAGTAAAGGTGAATGCAGCAGTCGATTCTAGATAGTCTAGGGTACAACGAGAAGAGAATGGGTTCCAGGATCCATCCTTGGGGGACTCCTGGCGTTGTGGTGGCTTTAATTGACGATGAGCTGCTTATAGACACTGGGAAACTCCTCTCGCTGATGTAGGAGTGGAACAAATGAATGGCTGAACCAGAGAGGAACCATAGATCCAAAGATGTTAGTTTCGACCATGTTAAAATAATTTTAAAAGGGCTATTTCTGTACTGTGGTGCTTGCGGTTACCAGATTGAAGTTCCTCTAGGGTGTTATTTTCTTTTAAAAACGATAGTAACTGAGAAAAAACAGCCTTCATTTAAACATTTGATTAAAAAGAAAGACAGAAAATGTTTATTTTGTAATAGTTTGGGTAGTGAGATCCAAGGGATGGCCTTGGATTTTGCCATTTTAGGGGCACAGCCACTTGGCCTTTGGTTTCCCCTTTTCTTTGAGAGTTAAAATGCCACATCCCGGGGCAGCAAGGCCATCAGGTAAAATACAATGATGTTGAGTCCACGGACATAGCTGCACTCTTTAGGATAATAACAAAAGTGTAAATATTCTGGGTATTTCATTGTCGGCCCTAGCATGACCTTACCAGACCAATTTGAAATATGCGCATTAGTCTGGAACCTCTCTTTTCAACGGGTGCAGACCTAAATGCCTCTGGACGCAATTTGAAAGACCTACTACCAATCAGAGCAACGAAACGTGTGACACATCAGTTGCAGACATCTTGGTTTATGAAAATGCCTCAACGGCACTCCCATGTTGTACTGTAAACCCGCCCCATATTAGACTTTTATTTATGTGAATAAAAGGCCACCGTTTACCCATAGTCTACGTGGCTACGCCATAAAATCAAATGAGGGAATAAAAATAACCAATCCAAACATCCCCTCCTCTAACCATGACAGCATCTTGACACAATAACCACAAATATAAACATTAAACCATGGAATGATTTTACCTCAATCTAGGATTGCATCAATACATTTAGCAGTGCTCGTCAATGTCAAACTCGCACCAGACTGCCAATCAAATCGAGGAGAAGGCGTTGTGTTTTGCAGTTTACAAGCCTAGATATTGAGAGAGACTATCTATCAAGTCCCTAATGTTTCAAATCAGTGCTTCAAATTATACGTGTAACAATATTCCTGAGACTACTAGTTTCGGAATTACTTGACTAAACTGTGGGCACGGATTACTACACTTTAGGCAGGGGATAGGATTAAAAAAATGTTCCTCATCATGACACAATTAAAATATGAACAACTATCTAGCCTCAGCTACGATTGCAAATATAAAAAACGAGCAGTTAATATCATAGCAATATACGAGCAATGTCTAAAAGTTATGTTTCAATGTGATTCATTTACTTCCTCAGTTGACGGTCACTTCAGTCAGCCCACCCAGTCACTGTTAATATATACAATTTGCCGACATGAGATGAGAGAGAGATCAAATAAAAAAATAAATGTTTAAATGAGTCTCCAAATATACTTTGGAGTCCATTAATATAAAGTAAAGTCTATGCGTGGGAAACACTATGTTGCAGGCCGGATTGAGATGGTCCACAGGCCGGTTCTGGTCCTCGCACTGTATGTTGCCAATGTCTGATTTAGACAGAAGTATGTTTTCAAGCATGCATTTTTGCAGTTTCTTGTTCCCTAAACTGAAAATCTTTTATTGGAGTGCATGTAAACATACTTGCTATAGTAGTATGTCCACAATGTCCAAAATATGTAGTCACTAGATTAGCTGTTCAGGATTTCAGAACCACGCTACGTATTTAACCAATGAGCAGGTCACAAGCACCAAAGGGTTAACGCCAGTTATGCTGAGTTCCCAAACTGTGCATATCCGCTTGCTTTTCAGAGCCTCAAGCTGCTTCAAAAACAGAGGTTAACTGACTCCCAGCCACCAAGCAAAAAAGCAAGGTTGGAAAGCCTCTTTTTATATTGGTTCTATTCATAGTCACTATTGCCTTAAACATACAACTCAGAACGATTTTGAAGACTTCCTTATTTTGTGTCTGTATTAAGGCTTGAGGAGATCCAATCACCCAATCAGAAGCTCTCCCCAGAGTCTACACCTCATGTCACTTTCACAGGTTTTGAACCCATTCAGGTGCAACAGTACATTAAGGTAACAAAAGTACATTAACGTTTCCATTTCCCTTTTAATGTGATTTATGTACATATCTTTACCATATCTGGTAAACATGGGTTCCTGTAAACTCTAGAAAGCCTCAACTACATGTCTTTACCCAGACCATATTTAGGGGGTCTGGATATACTCCAGACCCCCTAAATATGAAAAACTTGGAATGGTACTTTTGGATTTCAGAATAGTCTTAAAATGTTGCCAGTTCTATCATATTGCTGAATCTTATATAAGTCTAATTTCTTCATGTCCTTTTTATTCGCCACTGTTGTTGCTCATCTCTACATTCTCTTGCAGAGAGTACATGCCTTGGGGGGTGAGCTCTCCGACAGTGTCCAGAAAACCACACACCTGGTAGCTGGCAGGGTGACGCGGACCGTCAAGTTCCTAGCATCTATGTCTGTTGTCAAGCATATTGTTACACCAGAATGGCTGGAAGAAAGCTGGAGGAGTCAGAAGTTTGTTGGTAGGTGTGGCTTTCTGTATACATGTCTGTGTTAGGACCACTTTAGACCACCAACATAAAGTTCCTAAAGGCCCATACCCAACAGGCGACAAACCCCTGATAATGAGTCTGCCGACTCAGTCGGTGATCAGGGCTGAAGTCGGCTCTGATTGTCTGTCTGTAGTGTCGGGGGGCTCAAGACACACGATTTTGACACCCACCCTAGAGTCGGGAGGGACTTTAAATGTCGCTTAGTGGCAGGAGCCTTAATGGTTTGAAATGGCCTGTACAGGTCAAATCACCTTTGGGATATGGTAGAATGTGAGGATTTGAAAAGTTTACTGCCAATGTAATTTGATGAAACAAATAAGCTCATTCATTTCTTAATATCAACATTGGATGTTTAACTTGAATTATGTAAAATAAAAAAAAGCTTTTATTTATAATTAGATTAAATAATTGCATATCACTCAGTAACCCCACTGTTATATGCCCGATAAACAATAACTACACATTCATCATATGCTAATGCTGTTATGTACTCCTTATGTACTGATTATTGATGTATAAATTGTTTTGCGTACTCTAGACGAGCAGAGCTACATATTAAGGGATGCGGAGGCCGAAGTGCTGTTTGACTTCAGTTTAGATGATTCCCTGAAGAGAGCCCACAGTACACCACTTTTTAAGGTTAGTTTTCTTTTTCTCATTAAAATCATCAGTTCAAATTGGAAGAATGCTAAGTGCTAGCTTAGCATTCTAAGTGCTAGCTGCTGTCATCTCTTTTGATAGTCAGGCTAGTAGGCCGCGTAGTGGTTTATGGGTCACGCAGTATACAATAACTTGAGGTGATCATGTCACTGTCTACTTAGAGCTTAATTTAATAAAAATGAGTTTGTCATGACTATTCAAATAGCCTACATTGGTTTGTCTATGTGTAATTTGGATACTATGTTTGATGCGCTAGATCATTTAAAAAATGTAAATGAAAAAGGGCTTTCATGTTAATTCCTATGTCCGTCCTCTGAAAATGTAGCACTGCTAGCTTTGCTGTTTTAGCTGGGGGAGCACTCGGAGGCTTTTTTGACACATGCTTACCATTTTTTTTTAACCATAATTGATAGAAATTACGTTTCATTATTCCTTGACCATTAATAATTCCTTGAACTTAAAAATGCGTATTAGTGGCTTGTGCAGATGTTACTTTCCCTTTTTATTTGAATGGGTATATGATTTGTGATTACACATTTAATTCAATTTTTGCTGTTCCTTGTGGTTGTAGGGAAAGTACTTCTACATCACCCCAGGGATCTGCCCAAGCCTTGGCACCATGAAGGCCATCTTGGAGAGCGCTGGTGGAAAGCTGCTGCCTAAGCAGCCTTCCTATCGCAAGATCATGGAACACAAGCAAAACAAGGTTGGTCTAGAAAAAACAACACATTTTAGATTTCTTAATTAAGATGACCAAATTAAGCATTAGAGGAAGTGAGTAACACTTTAAATCATAGTTCTCTAACAAAAACTCAAACCCAAATAAAATACATTTATTTAAAAAGTACTAAGGGCATGGCCATCTTGCCATCATCATCTCAGCGTGTGACGTCACAGGAATGGTTTTGACTGTTGTCGAGTACAGTATAAAAGTATAGGTCTAGTACAACAACCATGCAGATGTACAGTATAACAGTATTGGTGTAGAACAACAACCATGCAGTCATGCATTAGAACAGTATTAGTGTAGAACAACAAACATGCAGTCATACAGTAGAACAGTATTCGTGTAGAACAACAACCATGCAGTCAACACCAAAAAGAGAGAAAAGGGAGGACATCTCTGCATTGCAGTGCAGTAATGAATTGAATCAAGGTAAAGAGGAGGGGAAAGCCATATATACGATACCCTTACTAGAGCCCAACCAGAGCTTTCATGTTAAGCGGAATATTTTATTTTAGGTCTTGTTCTGTGTTAAATATCAGTGTTTCCCCTAGAATATTTTTCAGGCCTGGTGGTATGCACCAAAAAACCCAAAATGGATGAGGCGCGCGGGATGGCATATTGAGGCGGTCTGGTTCGGTCAGATGGCGCAGCAGGCAGTCTGCAATTTATATTTGCGTTAAAATGTTTGTTCACTTCGTATTTCATGACTTAAAACAAAGTGATCACAAGGAGAGGATGACTTAAATAAAACATTTCTTTCTTGTCAAGTAAATAATTGACACAAAAGGATATTATATTAACGCCGCCTTTCGACAGCGTTAATAACTATATTAAAGTGGAGCAAGACCCATATGCTCGATAACACGATGCTAGCACCACTAGTGAATCAACTGGCATCTATTTATTGATAGACCCAGGGAAGAATGCAATTTTAATTATTATTTATTTCCGAGCTCTCTGCGCTCCTCTTGCCACCCTTTTCATCCGCTTCTTTGTGGCTGCGATGGTGGCAAGGTAAGCCTACTGTCTATTTTGTGGTAGAGCACTATATTTCAACGCCATCCATGTTATATACACTTACTTTTACAATCAGGGCATTTCAAATTATAGCCTTTCAAACAAATTATTTGGGAAGTGCAAAATACCCAATATTGAGGTAAAATATGTAGTATGCAGATAGTGCGGTCTCATTGGGCCCCGGAGGGGTCCATCACCAGATAACAGAAAATCAATATAATATAGTACATAACTTAACGAATCCATACGTATTAGTCTACTACTTATTAGTAGTAGACTCAGTGTAGTTGGTTCACAGTTGTCATTGATGGGGAAAAAAAGAAAATGTGTCTATCGTGCTACTCATTCAATAGAGTTTAGGGTGGCCCCTATTGAAAGTTCATACAGTGAAATATAATACTCTGTGAGGGCAGAAAGGTTATGGAAATGTCCTGGAAAAGTATAAGCTAAAAAGAGTGGAAACCATGCGAAAAGTCTATGTAATAT
Organism: Molva macrophthalma; assembly: GCA_027123675.1. Classification (NCBI taxonomy): domain Eukaryota; kingdom Metazoa; phylum Chordata; class Actinopteri; order Gadiformes; family Lotidae; genus Molva; species Molva macrophthalma. The sequence continues at coordinate 18,795,125 of JAOPJO010000147.1, forward strand.
TAAATAATAGGCCTAATAACAATACGAAAATATAACTTGGTTGACAAAACTAACTTTAAAAAGCTTTATTTCTGAATGTAGGCCTAGCTCATTGTGTAATGGGGAGGCTACACGGTGAATCTGTCAGAGGGAGGCTTACACTACTAAACCCCCTATTCTACTAACGAAAGCGTCACATTAGTAGCCTTGTGTCGTGCCGTAAGGAAACTCTCCCACTCTAATCAATGAAAGCTGCTATACTGAGCCCAGACTTACCACGCCCAGCAAAATGCTAAATAGACTTGAAGTCTATTCTGATGCTTGTCAATGCATACACAAGACTCAATGAATAAACATGCATTTGTGTGTGTTTTACAGTACATATTCACCAGGTATAAACAGTGGTTAGATGCATTTTGATAAAAAACAAATGTAGCAGCTATTTACATTTTTAAACGTGGCCAAAAGATACCAAAAAGCTCTACCTACTAATGATAACAGGTTGGTCAATAAACATCAATAGAACAGGTAACAATGTTTTTTCCTTTTATGGTGATCTGTCACCCTTAATAGCGCTTGTGTGATTTCTCTTCGGGTGAATAGCCCTGGTAGATAATCAACACTACCGATACGCAATGTCCATGCTATTATTTTTTAACTGGCCAAAAGCTGGTTATTACCAGCTGAGACAACCTCTGATGTTTGCTAGAAACAAATATCTTTATTGAATAATATTACTTATATTTTTCCTGCAGAACCTTCCAGAGATTATTCTTATTTCCTGTGAAAATGACCTTCATCTTTGTAGAGACTTCTTCCTGAAGAACATTGGTAAGATTCAAAAATCATTACACACTGAAAATATAATCCAACTTAAATGTCTTCATATCTTATCCATCTGAATATCTGCACAATTTAAGTAAAAATGTTATTCGTTATAGCCAAGTAGAAAACCCAAATGAAAACAAAATGCACACAATCTGAAGGATTTTCTATCTTCCTCTCACATTCAGATGTACACAACGCAGAGTTCATCTTAACAGGAGTTCTCACCCAGAAGTTGGACTATGTCTCATATCCTTTCCGAAATAATAATTAAAATATTTAAGTGTGTGTGTCTGATTGAGCCCCACAAAACAACAATTCAAGTGTCATTATTATTGAGTAGTCAGATGCCAACCCTGATTCTTTCCTTGACAATCTCACATATAAGTTCACTTGATGGCAGAAGAAGGATGCAAACAGTAGGAGAAAATGGGTGAAAACATACTGCTCTACTGATCTTCTTTCTCCGGATGTAGAATGTTAATTTGTCAATGTCAACAATTCCATTTTAGATTCCATTTTTGTACTGATAAATGTGTCAATGGCTATTCAGTCATTTTTGTCGATTTTGAGTGTGAGGATTGGATGGATGTTATTTTTGTGAAATTATTGTCTAAATTATGTACATTTTAAACAGTTTTTCTCAATTTGAAATATAAAATAATTCGAAGTTTTAGTAAACACATGCTGCTTTTGAAAATAAAAATACTGTTAAGAAAAAACTTTGCGTACACCTTAGTATTTCCCTCCCTAATTGTTTGTGTGTATAAATTTGCTTTTCTGACTTGTAAAGAATAACTGAATAAATGTCACATTTTGGATAAAAACGTAGGTATGTTTTCTTTCGTCGAGCCAACATTACAAGTTGCACAGTGTAGGTAAATTATGTGACAATGAAATTGTCTTTGAACAGAATATCTTCTACATTTTTTTTTTATATGTATGTTAACGTAAACAATTTATTAATGAAAACAAAACATATTAATTCTGAACTGTAAACAATTATTAATTTTTCCCTTTATAAAGAGAAAACAAAATCATCATGCTGGCATAATTGTACAAGTTAATTTTGATTATCGCTACCGAGAGAGGGTTAGGCTTCCCGCCCAAAACGCCAAGCATTCCAGCTGAAATAGTGGGTTCACTGACACTTTAACACCTAACCATGCCCTTAATCCGTAAACCTTACCATAACCGGGTGGATTGGCTAGTGTAAAACTCAATCAGCTGGACTAGGTCCAGAGAGGTGGAGCTGGACTAGGTCAAGCCCCGCCCATTTGGCTCTGATGTGAGCACCACTTGCATAATGCCGTGCCTAGTGTAAGGAGGAGGGTCTGTCTGTGGACTGCAAGACTACAAGTTACACCCCCTGCTGCACGTTACGCCCCCTTCTTTCTTAAAGGCGTATGAACCTCTGAGGGCATTCTAGCGTTCATCTGTTTCTCATCTATTATATTTGCAGTAGCAACTACAACGAAAAAAAATACTTAGCAGGGGTGCCCAACCAGCCGATCGCGGTCTACCAGTCGATCGTGGGCTGAGTTGCAGTCGATCACGAGAAATGTTGTCACTAGACATGTGTTGTGTGTAGCCTACTCCTACTGTTGTGTAAAGTACATCCAAACGTCCAACTTAAAACATAGCGAGAAACTAGACTAGAGCGAGTGGATACTACAATGGCAGAAGTTAAAAAATCTAAAACTTACCATTTTCCTTCAGAGTGGGAGGAGGATTATTTTATCGTGTATTTGAATGCAAAGTCCATCTGTCTTATCTGCAATGCAAACATAGCTTTACCAAAGAAAGGGAATTTGGAGCGGCATTTCAAGATGGTCCACAAGAGCTTCGATACAAACTTCCCAGCTAAATCACCTCTGCGCGCCCGAAAAGTCCAGGAATTGAAAAGTCAGCTAACCGCACAACAGTCAATTTTTACCAGGCCCAACACCAAGAGTAAGGCTGCAACCATAGAATCTTATCGTGTCAGACGGGTTCTTGCAAAAGGAAAGAAATCTTTCAAGGATGGTGAGATTGTGAAAGAAGCGTTCATGGAAGCCACAGATGTGCTCTTTGCCGATTTTAAAAATAGAAAGGAGATTGTGTCTGCTATTCAGGACGTGCAGTTATCAAGAAATTCTGTTACACGCCGATGTGAGGGAATGGCTGAGGATGTTGAACAGCAATTGAGGAATGATATTGACACGAGTGTTTTTCTCTCCAATTCGACGAATCCACAGATGTTGTGGATGTGGCTCAGCTATGTGTTTTCGTTAGAATGGTTTTTGATGACATGAGTGTGAAAGAAGAGCGGCTGACCATTTTGCCTCTGAAAGGGCACATGAGAGGCACAGATATTTTTCAAGTTTTTATGGAATTCGTTAATAAGAGCCAGTTGCCCCTCTTCAAACTCGTCTCCATTACAACCGATGGGGCTCCAGCGATGGTTGGACGTACTGCTGGGTTCACTGGATTGTGCAAACTTCTTTCCCGGATTTCCTGAATTACAATTGTATAATTCACCAGCAAGGGTTGTGCGGGAAGATTTTAAATATGAAAGACGTGATGGAAGTGGCTAACAAGATTGCGTGTTCTGTTCGGGCCAGGAGTCTGCAGAGGCGATTATTCTGTGCGCAGCTGGAGGAGACAGGTGCAGAACACACAGATCTGCTGCTGCACACAGAGGTTAGGTGGCTCAGCAGAGGTACATTTCTGGAACGGTTTTCTAAATTGTTGCCTGAAATTAAAGAATTTCTGAAACGTTCAAACCATGCTGAATATGCACAGCTAGAAGACAGTCAGTGGCTCTTGGATTTAGCCTTTCTTACCGATCTGACTGACAAGCTCAATAACTTGAATCTAGAGCTGCAGGGTAAGGAGAAACACATCATCAACATGATCAGCTCCGTGAACATGTTTAAAAGCAAGTTACACCTGCTATCAAGCATGTTGCAACAGTGTGATCTGCGCAACATTCCACATATGGACACAGAACTTAAGCGTCAGGGTAAAGACTGTGCGGAGCTTGAGAGGGCACGTTATGATGATCAAGTCAGAATTTGACAGGCGCTTTACTAACTTTGCATTCATTGAGCCTGTTGTCAGTTATCTCTGTTTTCCATATGCTGAAAATATAGATGTGGATTGTATGGCGTCCAAAGTGGCATCACTCTTCAACCTGGATAGCTGTGCTATTGAAAATTGAGATCCTGACACTGCAAAATGACATTGAGCTCAAATCCAGAGCAACACCTGTCATGAATGTCCAATTGTGGAATCTACTGCAGAAAGAGAAGTACCCCAACCTCAGACAAACTGCAAAGAATTTGACTGCACTTTTTGGATCAACATACTTGTGTGAGTCTGCCTTTTCACATATGAAAATCATCAAGTCAAAATACAGATCCACCATGACTGATGACCACCTTGCGGCCTGCTTACGGCTGGCACTCAGCTCCTACTGTCCGGACTATGAGAGACTAGCTTCCTCATCTCAGTGCCAGACTTCCCACTAAGGTAGATAAATACCACTTTTCCAACTTGAACTAGGCATTGTATTATTTGGGGTGTTTTTCTGTCTGTTATGTTACAGGCCAGTCCTAGGCCTACCTGTGCTTATTCTTTGCACCACGCACATTTACTTCAATAAATGTATTATTATTGTTGAAACTTTATGTGTCAGAGAACAGTGTCCTATATTGTGGCTACGCTACGGCTTTCGATATGGCTTGGATACACTATCAACTTTAAAAGTAGATCTTGGTTCAAAAAAGGTTGGGCACCCCTGCTTTAAAGAATAAGATGTGGTGTTCAATGAGCATTTAAGTATAACTAATTAGTTATATGCTAAATTCTTTAAGCAAATTCAAAACTGATCAAAACAACCTGATTAAAAAAAAGATTTTTGCAAATAATTTATTGCAACATTAAATTTATTTTTTATATTATTTTATGACTGCAGTGGTGGTAATTACACATCAAATCATTATTTTTATAAAGATGTTTTACTCTGTGCAGTGGTGGTAATTAATAATCAAATCATTAAACAGGGACACAGGCTTACAACAATAAGCCTGTGTCCTTGTGTGTGGGTGTACAGACACACACACACAACGACACACAGGTGCTGCCCGATCTGGCTCCAGTGGAGCAGTGAGACCTTCAGGCCCTAGCTGGTCACCGCCGCCCGGAGGAGGACAGTCTTTTGCTGCCGACGTCTAGCTCTACGCCCAACATGGGTTCCCACAGTTCCCCGCAGCTGCATGGGAGGATCTGGCCCTCCACTACAGGGGCTTACGCCGGAGCGGCTGCGGCACCATGTCTCCTCACCAGGCCCCAGTCCCTCGGTGGGGACTGCTTGAGGCTGCTTGAGGACTATGGGGACATCTTCGCTGCCAGGGATGAGGACTGCAGGCGAACAGGGTTGGTTCAGCACGCCACCGACTCCGCCAAACATCAGGCAGCGGAGGACAAGGTCTGCGAGATGGTTGCTGGGCCGGTGATCGAGCCCTCTGCTAGTCGTGTCCAGACCGCTGGCGATGCAGAGGGGGTGCTCCCGCTGATTGTGCCAGTTGGAGCAGAAGCAGCAGGCCGACGTGACCCTGGCGCCGGTGAGGGGCTGGCTGGAGGCGGGCTGTGCCCCGACTGGCCGGAGGTGTGCCTACCACTCCCAATGGGGCTGCTTCCTGCTCCATGACGGGATGGTGTACCGGAGGTGGCAGGACCCCCAGGTCCTCCAGATCGTCCACGGCTCAGTGGAGGCAGGGCTCTACGGGAACACCAAGACCCAGCACCGCCTCCGGGGGCGCTTCTATTGGCCTCTATTGGTTCTAATGGCGTTGCATGTCCATTGCTGCGACACCTGCACGGTGCAGAAAGGACATCGCCCCAGTGTCCGAGGTGGTGTACCGGGTCATATTTTGGGGCAGTTCGGAAAGGTTTTTTGGCATCGGTCTCTGACCCGTTGAATCGACCAATGTTATATTGACGCCTTTTATCTGACTGACGTTGAAAGGCCTGGATGCAGCTATAGAGGAGAAAGCAAAGGCATGTTCTGCCTGCCAGAAATTACATTACATCCATGAGACTGGCCTGAAGAACCATGGCAAAGAGTCCATATAGACTTTGCCGGACAGCTGGAGAACCACATGTTTTTAGTTGTAGTCAACGCTCAAAGCAAATGGCCTGAGGTTGCCATCATAAAGAACGCCTCCTGAAAGAGAACCATTGAAGAGCTAAGGTCTATCTTCAGCAGTTTTGGTCTACCACAACAGCTCGTTAGTGATAACGGCCCACAACTAGTGTCAAAGAGTTCAATACATTCACGGAAGAGAATGGTATTCAACACATCAAGTCTGCGCCATATCACCCTGCAACAAAGGGGCTCGCTGAAAGATGTATACAGACCATGAAGCAAGCTCTCAAGTCTTCTCTTGGTACACAGTCCCTCAACTGACGCCTGAGTGCTTTCCTTTTGTCATAACGCACCTCATGCTACCACAAAGGTGTCTCTGGCCTTGGCTCTGCTCAAGAGACAACTCCGCACTCGTCTTGACCTCCTGAGACCTCAAAAGACAAGAGAGGTTGTGCAACTTCAAGAGACAACTCCGCACTCATCTTGACCTCCTGAGACCTCAAAAGACAAGAGAGGTTGTGCACCTTCAACAGAAAACTGTTGGAGAAAACTGGAGAGACGAGCGAAAGCAAGGTTGCGGAGCTTCACAGAAGGAGACAGGGTTCTCACCCGAAACTACACAAAAGGGGAAAAGTGGATGCCAGCAACAGTTGTTGCAAAAACAGGTCCTGTGTCACATACGGTAGAAACCAGTAATCATCTCATCTGGAGAAGACACATTGATCAACTGGTCCACACTTCTGGTTCCTGTGATGACTCACTTCAGCCAACATCCTTTGTTCCAGAGCTGGAGGCCTACCAGGAACAGCATCCATCACCAGAACACCCCAGCAGCAGACTTCAGGAATGAACATAGTTTCAGACACACCTAGATCAGCTCAGGTGTCTACCCCTGGCATCAATCCCCCAAGACCAGGACTCGTACAGTCTTCACCAAGAGACAATGTGACTGACTTACAGACAGGTCATACTTACCCCTGCAGAGACAGACGACCTCCGGATAGACATTGTAGTCTAGAGACTAATCCATAACGTTGGGGCAAAATAATCCCCATGGTTCATTCTGGGAAATGAGGTAGTCTTCCCTCTTTCCCTAGTTCAGGCAAATGTTCTGTAGTCAAAACAAGTTCTTTTAATTAACAAATATTACTTTGTTGACAGTTGATTATAAGTGAAGAATATCAAACAGTACAGACTCTGACATAAAAAAATAAAATAAAAGTTATTTGAAAAAGACCTTACAAAGAAAGAAAGAAAATACTGAGCCAGTAAAATGTTTTTACTTTTGTTAAGGGAGAATCAAAGAAAAGGGGGAGGGATATGTTATGTATTGATCATCTTAGTATGTCCCTTTTAAGATACCATCACGCCCTCTGATGTTATGTGCTTCTGTTATTATTATACAGATTCCGGGGTTGCAACTAAACAAGTTAAAGTCTACTGTGTCTGCGTCTCTTCCATCAAAGTAATTATATTCCAAACAATTAATGGAGTATACAACATTAATTTCGTTATTTTCGGTAGAAAATCCGAGGTAATAGAGCTTCTCGTGGATGTACAGCGCCAGTCCTGAATAGCTTCTTCTTCACATAGAGTGGTCAAATTGTATGGGTTTGAGATAAGTCACACTACAAACATGGCCTCTTTGCCATTTCCGCCTAAGCCAAGACAGACCGAAGGTTTACCTGGGTAATTAGAACCTGTAGGCGTGGCTTATTAACCATTCCGCCCATTTCCTATATAAATTGAATTGATACCAGATTTTAGCCAGATGCTTCATGAACCACCTCCAGAGCGCAAGCTTGTTTACCTTGTGTCTCTGAATAAACCACGTGTTGAACATTTACCACTCTCCGAGTCATACCGAGCCCGTAACAACGATACCATAAAAGATTTGATTTAGTTTTTCATAACTATGAGCCCCAAACCAATGATTGTAGCCTTTTAAAATGTTTTTCATCTGCCTTTTACTTTATTGATTGCATTTACGCTTCAAAAACATTTAAAGGGTCATGATTATCTTGATAAACAAAATCTTATATATAATAAAGCTTTGGAATGGATCTTTTCGGGCGATTAAATGATTAATGGTTTTATTGTCACATTATCTTCAAATCTTTGACTAAATTCGAATACGACTTGAGAATTAACTGTAGGGACGCTGAAACATTAACACCTAGCTTTCGTCCTCATTTGTTCGCGCAACACGTTGGATATTTTATTTTATTTCTGTCATTAGCATGAGGGAATCTCACCTAGGCAAAAAGTTATGAGAAACATGACAAAGCTCACCTTAAAGTTTTCATACCCGGATTAACCGCAAATACTTAACGTTAACAGTATGTATGACTGCAGACACCAGTACTCACCTTGAATCATCTTCAGGGGGAAATTGTGTTGATGCCTTAACGTTAATTAGCTAATGTTAGCTAACTTCCTAAAGCTGCCACTAATTAACACTGACACAAGAACATACAATAACACTACAATAAAAAACACTATGAATACTGTGAAACGATTGTAATAATACTAAATATACAAAACACTAATATTAAAGTTAAACACTATGCTAAGCTATGCTATAGAGTACAAAAACCTATACTAAAACAATAAACTTAACAAGAACTACTGTATTTAAAACTACCACACTAACGTTATATAATATATTCCAAAACTAATATTAATGCAATATCTGTCTGACTGAAAACCACCAACAACTGCGAAGTGGTGGTTGTTAAGCCAGCTTCATGACAGTTTTTTTGTTATGTTGAATTAGTTACGCTTCTGTTGCCAATATGAATGGAACCATGAATTAAAGTGAGTGGTCCAATGTTTTATGACCATAACTCAGTTAATCAGTGAAGGGAACAGAGCACCGAGTTCTAAGAAGGGTAAACCAGTGAAATGTGTTACAGTTACTGCTCAGGACGCTACAGAAAGTTTAATTATAACCAAGGTTTACGATGTGCCCGTTGTTATTGAGAATAATGTAATTTTGATCATAGCACTGCTAAGTATTTTACATAGGGCAATAAATTAGGCCTCTAGTTTCGTACCATATAAGACTTGTATAATCTCGTGCTGTGTGTTTATAAGAAGTACAGGGATTGTGTTACAAACTTGTGCAAGTATTTGTCTTCAACTCATGGACTGTTGATGTAAATAGTATAATGTTCACATCTGTCCTGTGGAAGCTGTAGGTATCCTTCTATGCATGTGGATGATTGTCCGTTCAATGGTCCTCATGTATCATGTCTCTTCTGTAGGACAGGTGTTCATCAAGCAAGAGAAATTTACATCAGTTCCTCACTGCCTCTCCAAGGTATTTAAAAATGCTATACTGTCTTGGACATTGAAAATAATTGAACTAATAAAGCCAAAATAACCTTTCACCATAAGAATCCTTCTGTGTTTGTCTGCCTTACATTGCTCCAAGTGTCTCAAGCTTTGAGGCTTTCCTGCAAAGGAAGTAAGGATACTCTTCTGGAGAGAAAGAAGTCTTTCACTCACCTCCTCAATTTGCCTGGCAGACATCTTTGTAGTCCTTATGTGAACTTATCTCGGATGCGGGCATTAAATAAATCCCTGCTCAGACAGAGCTTCACCATCCACACCACCATTGTGTTATGAGTGTCCGAGAAGCTCAAAATTCTCTTGGACGCCGCAGTCAACCGCTGCCCAGACAGAGCTCCATGCATCCTTCAACAGACCACCCCTCGGCCACCTAGGCTGGGGGATTTTTCAAATTTTCTCTGATGCTCCCTCATGCTCTCGCATGCTGTCACATGCGCCCTTGTGTCCCTGCGTCTTTGCTGTGTTTTGTTAACTGTCTGTGGTTTGTTGCCACTGTGGCCATTGGTCACTTATTTTGATTCATCAGCCTTGTCTACCTGTTGCCATATCTGGCCTTGAGTGTTGGTTAAGATTTATTTAAGCTTTGGTCGTTCCTGTAGGATGCTGGTAGGGGTGAGAGGCCTTTCATTTGGTGCCCCATTTTCTTTCCTGTTTTTGTTGAGCTAGGGAGCTAGGCTTACCTTTGTATTTCTGATGAGCTGTTAGAAGGATTATTTTGTTTTAAGGTAAGTGTTAATGTTTATTATTTTGGCTCAGGGTGAGCCTGGGCCAAAATAATAAACATTATTGTACGTATGTTACGTACGTATGTACATGTATGTATGAGTACATGTCTATGTATATATAGTATGTATTAACCAGTTCTGTTTCCAACAGTTAATTTCCAACCTGTATGTGAGCTCAGCTTGTTTAGTCTGTTGTTTACACAGGTGTCCCTTTAAAGGTTGAGCGACAATGTATGTGTATTGGAAGATCTAAAAGTGTAATATCTTGAAACTAACTTGAAAGTATTACTTAGATATTTCATTTGAGCAATCAGCCCATCATGCTGAACATTTTGATATATTATATGTTTATGTAGTGTAAATAGTGAGGGTAAAACTTCAGTTTATACATTTTCCTTGGTTTTAATGATTTGATTTGGCAGCCACTCACACACACATGCGATTTTCTATCAACTTTAATCTTAATTATCTTCAAAACTTAAAAAATGTACTATTGCTTAGTTATTCTATAGCACACTATTCCACTATAGTACCTATCATATGATATTTCTTTTGTTAATGTATGTGCGAGTAGATAGTGACCAAAAAAAAAAAAAAAGGGGCGGAGAGCAGTGCAAGTTATAGTGTAATAGTACAATACTATAGTGTGGCTTGCTTTGCAACAACACTAATAAAAATTGTCTCACTCATGCAGTTTAGGTGAACTAAAGGAGGGCTCAGCTTCGTTGCGTTTTCTCCTTTTTTTTATACAGAGTTTGATTGTTCAACACTACTTATATATTGTGTTCTTCTAGCCAGTGTAGCTCCATGACTGCTATCAGTGATATACTGTCCTGATTCTGCTACATCGTCACTACCCAAAATAGGGTTGTACTTATACATACTAATAATCTGTCTGTCGTTTATCATACATATTACACATATTACATATTACACGGATTACACATCTGTGTAATCCGATACCCCTTTTCAACAGCTTTCTGCAGCTCGAAAGATACCCATGTACTATGGGAGAAATTTACTGAGGTTTAAAGGAAGTATAAGCATTATCTTACCTACATGACTGAAATCATTGTGAAAAAAAGCAGTCAACGAAGGACCACATTCCGAGGGAAACCCATGTTTCACTCATCACACCTCCTGATAGCCCTCTGAAAGGAGCTCCTTATCTGTTTAGATTAGAGCTGGCCCTAGGGTGACCGGTGACCACTGAAGCTGTAATCTCTTTATATTCCATGACCTCGTTCTTTTTCTCAATTCACTTATATGTTAAGGCTAACTAATTAATGTCACAATTAAAGTTGAATGTTACCAGCCGTATTAATGTATTTATCATATGGTTAAAGGAAGCCATTATCTGGTCCATATGAAGGAAAGGTCAACAAAGGCCAACATCCTGAGGGACATTAACTTGTCACATTTACACCATTTGCCGCCCCTGAGATGAACCCCTTTTATTTAACTGACTATAAATTGGCCCCTAAAAAAGCTGTAAACCTCTTCATTCAATTCAATTAAATTGTATTTGTCTAGCCCTTTATCACAGGTACAGTCTCAAAGGGCTTAACAGGTCATATATTTATGTCACCTCCCTGACCCTAGCTCCCCAGAGGGCAATCATCATGGAAGAAATCTTGAGAAGGAACGCACAGTGTTGAACCCTCCTTCCAGGGATGGTCCGCAGTGCAATGGGTGCCATAAATGACATACATACATACAGGCAAAACATTTTAAATCATTTAGTTTAAAAAAGTTATGTCTATGGTGATGGGGTGCTGGCTGGTTAAACGTAAGGAGAGTCCAGGCGTTCAGTTGTAATCACTGCGATATACCCATCCAGTCGCAGTCACCGCAGCACGCTAAAACAGACGGAATAGTGAATTAGAAGGGGAAAGTGCATACAAAAGATGTTGACAATTGCTAATTTAGTGACTACACAAACACAAACACACATCGATACAATCAGAAACATTCACATAATCTGACAGACACTGACACACTTCATCCACGCATTCAGCATCAGTCCTGACATCATCAGTTATAAACTGTGTTTATAACCAGTTACAAACTGTGTTTATAACCAGTTACAAACTGTGTTTATAACCAGTTACAAACTGTGTTTATAACCAGTTACAAACTGTG
>JAOPJO010000147.1:18815846-18830397 GCA_027123675.1 Molva macrophthalma
GCAGTTGGACAGGTGTACCTAATAAAGTGGCCGGTGAGTGTAGCTTCTGCATCAAAGCTTTAAAGTGACTGACAGAGTTTACCTCATGAACTGCATCTGACACAGCTTATTCAAGTCTGGTTCATACAGTGCCATACAAAAAGCTTTGGGAATCTCAAGGTCAACCTGGTTGCTAACCCTACATGTGCAACCCAGTTTTCATGAAGCCATTATTCTGTAAAGACAGCATTAGCCTAGTGAGTAAGTGAGTAAACCCTCTAGTATGCCATCTGCTCTCTAATTGAGCAGATGGCATACTGAAAATGATGCCACTGACACATCTGACTGGACTTATTCCAGAGAGCAAGAGAGAGAGAGAGAGAGCATCCGCCATCGTGCACAATCCAGTATTGAGTTTCATCCTTATGGTAAAGATGAGGTCTATTTCTTATTTGTTGTTTATAGCTAGTTTTTTGGGTATGTCTACTTTAGCGAGGGTGGTTAAGCACAGGAAAAACCTCAATGATGTCATTGTTTGTTACGGCTTCATACTGAATACATACATTTAAACAATACAAAGCGCTTTTTTGGCTGAAACAATTCATTAATTTAAAAATAATAAGAGAGATTACAATGTTTTTGGAAAATCGATTAGATATTCATACAAAGTGTAAATACATTCTTTTTTATGAGGTTATATAGTATAAAAATGAAAAATAATAAAGTTATATTTTGGCATACAGAGTAACTCTGTTTCAACCCCCTTACCTTTTTTTTCTATTTCACTCACGTTTTTTAGTAACTGGGGGCTTATACTCTCCTCTTCCTCTAGGGAATAATTCTCCTTCTCTTTGGTAGTACCAAGTGTTAGGCCTAGGCGTCGCAAGATGTGCAGTGGTTTACCCTTGCGCCCCCTCTTGGCAGCTCTTTCACCTAAGTGTTTATTGTCAGCATTCAAAGATATGCTGCTAGTACCCACAAGTGCAGCTTAACTGTCAACAGGGTTCAAACGTTCACTCAGATCAGCAACAGGTATGCTAGAGCATACAACAGTGGGGGGGAACATCGGCAACCATGAGAAAAAACGCTGGTGAGGGCCTGGTTACGTGGGAGACAAATTGGCATGAATGATTATAGGTAAACCCTTGTTTTTGTATTGTGTACTATGTTGTAAACTGTGAGATACTCACTACCAGGAGAGGAGAGGGGGAGGGGGAGGGGAGAGGGGAAGGAGAGGGGAAACGATGGTAGTTGGCGGCAATTGTGAAAAGAAACGCTGGCGGTGGACTGTAAGGCATATGCAAACTAACGCTTTTCAAATTTCAAATGCCTTAAAATGCCTTAAAAACAGATATGGGTCATTTCGGGATGGAGAGGTTAAGTTGTTTTGTTAGTTGAATTATTGGTACCGAGATGACATCCTTGCATTTGTAGAGATGTACTCTATTTACTTTGGGTATGTTATTTTCAGAAAAAAACTCCTTGTGAAATAGTCCTTGTGATGAAGAGGTTAATGATCAGCATTTCTTCTTCTTTTTGCTGTATCAGTAATGTTCATATATTATAAATCAATATTGTGTAACCTGTATAAGTCTTTGAATGTTTTGTATTACATACAGTTGCATGAGTAGACAACTTTAGCCATACTGTGAATTACTTTTCAACTATAATCCACATTTCCAAATAGAAAGGCTTAGGTCTGGGGTGCCCCGGTAGCTCACCGTGTAGAGCGTGTACCATTTAGGCTTAGTCCTTACTGCAGCGACCCGGGTTCGATTCCTGCCCGTGGTCCTTTGCTGCAAGTCTCCCCCTCTATCTCCCATACCTTCCTGTCTATCTCTGTACTAAAAAGCATTACAAATGCAAAAAAAATATCTTTAAAAAAAGAAAAGCTTAGGTCTACACCAAGGTGATTTGATTTGTTTGTTGTTCTACAGTAGATTTAAGAATTACACAATACATTAAATGTGAACAAGTTCCATTCCTAATGCATGCACTTAATATATCCAATAGGATTGTGCAAAGTATCATGCCCCATATGGGTTATCATCAATACAGACATCATTATTATGAAGAGACTACAGCTTAGTTTCGGATATACGTACAAGTCTCTCATATCCTACATATGTGCCGATAGTTTTTTTATTTTGCTGTTGTATAGTTTGAAAAAATAAAGATATATATCCTCAACCTTCTTAAACTGTGGGTGTATTATGTATGTTACATCCCCAACGTACCTAGAGGAACCCGCCACAACTTGTAAGCATTTGCTGCCTCCATTGGTTTAGTGTTGACACTGTTGATGTGGCTGAATACATAAGATGAGTGTTAACCTGTGCCATGTTCAAAATATTTTGCTAGAAAGAGTTTTAGTAAAGGGTATGAAGGAATAATTTCAGATGGCATTATTGGAAATGGGTTTGAAAATAAAATGGAATGAGATATATTTTGAAACTCTAAATTTAACACTGAATCTGAGGCATCATGTCTAAAAATCATGTTTGGCTATGCTATGCTATGATGAATAAGTCATACAAGATAGTTTTCAAACAAGTCCAGGATTACAAAAATGTACATGAACTAGAGACAGAGTCTAATACCTTTTTGTTTGACATATCAGCATTAAAAAATATATATTTGAATTCATATTACATTAATAAACTCCTAATAAACCATTTTGGTAATTAAATATAGCATATAATAACTTATAGGAAACAAAGAAAACATTATGGCACACCAAATAAAGTACTGCCCAGTCTATGGTCTGTTCACATATTGCATCTTCAAAATATTGTAATATATGTTCAGTGTATCAGTGTAACATTGTGACCAGGGTTTCAGCTGTGAGGGTTTCAGCAACGACTGGGGCGAGGGGACGGTACGGCGAGAGTCTGTCCTGGTGTAGTACCACCACACGCCCACGGCCAGGCATCCGCAACCGGTACACCACCTCAGACACCCTGGCGATGATCTCCCCAGGCCCCTGCCAGTGGCTGCGGAGCTTAGGGGAGACACCCTTCTTTCTGACGGGGCAGTACACCCACACCCTGTCCCCGTCCGTGGCAGTGGGTGTCATAAGTCCTCTTCTGCCTCACCCCTGAGTCAGCCTGGGCCTGGCGGGTGTACTCATGGACCACCTGCAGACGATCCCTCAGCCTGCGGAAGTAGTCCATAGCCGCACCCCCAGCAACCTCAGGCTCGGGCGGGGATCCGAACACCAAGTCCACCGGTGTCCGGAGCTCCCGCCCAAACATGAGGGCAGCAGGCGTGCAGTGGCTGGACTCCTGCACTGCAGTCCGGTAGGACCACAGGACCAGGGGGAGGTGGCGGTCCCAGTCCCGTTGGTGCTGGCTGGTGAGGATGGCGAGCTGGGTGGCTAGGGTGCAGTTGAACCGCTCCACCAGCCCGTCGCTTTGGGGTTGGATCGGTGTCGTCCTTTTCTTGTGACATAGCGGTTGCCGGAGTCAGTGACTGGAAATGGCCCCAGGACGTCCACCCCCACCCGCTCCATCGGTGCCCCCACCAGGTACTGCTGTAGAGGCGCGTGGGAGCGCTGGGCTGGCCCCTTCTGCGCTGACCCCTTCTGCGCCGTGCAGGTGTAGCAGCAGTGGACGTGCAGCTCAACGTCCCGCCGACAGCCAGGCCAGTAGAACCGCCCCGGGAGACGGTGCAGGGTCTTGGAGTTGCCATAGTGCCCCGCCCCCACCGAGCCATGGACGAGCTGGAGAACCTGTGGACGAAGCACACGGGGCACCAGCAGCTGCAGGATGTCGCCCTTACTCCTGGGGTCCTGCCACCTCCGGTACACCACCCCGTCGTGGAGCTGAAAACAACCCCATTGGGAGTGGTAGGCCTTCACCTCAGGCCCCCGCGCCGACACCTCCGGCCAGCCTGGGTGCTGCCCCGCCTCCAGCCAGCCCTTCATCAACGCCAGGGTCTTGTTGGCCCGCTGCTGCTGCTCCAGCTGGCGCACCGTCAGCAGGATCCACCCCTCTGCATCGCCAGTGGTCTGGATTACCGCCACCGTCGGGGACTCGTGGGCCTGCTCCTCCTGCCACAAGCAGTAGCGACACTCCAGGGCTGCACAGGGCCGTCGAGAGAGCGCGTCGGCATTGCCGTGGTGACACCCCGCCCGATGCTGGATCTCAAAATCGTACTCCTGCAGAGCCTCCATCGGGCCACCTGGCCCTCTGGGTGTTTGAAGCTTCGGAGCCACGTGAGGGAAGCATGGTCGGTGCGGACCAGGAACCGTGCAGGTACGGCCTGAAGTGCCGCACAGCCAGGACCACAGCCAGCAGCTCCCGTCGGGTCACACAGTGCTGTAGAGCGCTCCACCTGACTAAGGGTGCGGCTGTAGTAGGCCATGACGCACTCCCCATCCTCCCCCCACTGGGAAAGGACTGCTCCGACCCCCACGTTGCTGGCATCAGCGTCCACAATGAAGGACGCTGAGTGTCGGGGTAGGCTAGGACTGGGGCCTCGGTGAGGATTGCCTGGAGCCTGGCGAAGGCCGTAGCACAGGCATCGTCCCAGACATACAGCCGGCCTGCCTCAGTTAGGCGGTGGAGAGGGCTGGCAATCGTGGCGAAGTCCTGGACGAATCGGCGGTAGTACCCCGCCATGCCCAGGAAGCTTCGCAACTCGCTGGCGTTGGTGGGGGTCGGCCAGTCCCGGACGGCCGGCGCTTTGACCAGGTTAGTGGCTATGCCCCACTCGCTCACCACGTGACCCAGAAACAATGTTTCCCTTGCTAGCAGGGAACATTTAGCAGGGTTCAGCCGCAACCCGGCACGGCGGATGGCAGCGAGAACCTTCTGTAGGTTCGTCAGTGCCCCACCGAAGTCACTGGCATGCGCCAGCAAGTCGTCAAGGTACGCGACGCAACGACTCCGGGGAACATCCGCCAGCACCCTCTCCATCATCCGCTCAAAAGTAGCTGGCGCGTTGCACAGCCCGAATGGCATGACCCGGAACTGCCACAGCCCCTGCCCGATGGTAAAGGCAGTCTTAGGTCTGGCCTCAGGCGCCAGCTCCACCTGCCAGTAGCCACTACGCATGTCGAGGGAGCTGAACCAGCTGGAACCCCCAATGTAGTCCAGGGCGTCATCGATCCGAGGGAGCGTGTACGAGTCCTTCTTGGTGACCTCGTTGAGATGCCTATAGTCCACACAGAACCTCCACCTGCCTCCCTTCTTCTTAACCAGAACGGCCGGAGCTGCCCATGGACTGGCCGAAGGCTCAATCACCCCCGCAGCAGCCATCTCGCGTACCTTGTCCTCCGCCACCTGGCGTTTGGCCAGGGCCACTCGATGGGGCCGCAGGCGGATGGGCCGGGCAGAGCCGGTGTCGATGGCATGCTGCATCAGCCCTGTCCGCCTGCAGTCCTCATCCCGAGCCGCAAAAATGTCCCCGTACTCCTCAAGCAACAGCCTCAGCTGCCGGCTCTGCTGTGCATCGAGGCCATCTCTACTGCGCAGCCACAGCGCATGGACAGCCTCGGCTGTCTCGGTGGAGGGAAAAACGGCGGACGCCAAGCCGCCAGGGATAGGTGGCCCAGGCGGTGGCTAGGGCTTGCAGAGCGAAGCAGTCGCAACCTGGCAACCCCTCTGTGGGCCGCCAAACCTCCCGTGCCTCCCCTGTCCGGCCTGGAGCGTCACGGTCTCCGTGCCGAGGGTGACGGCTGCACCAGCCACGTCAACCCGGGCACCCCAACGGGTCAGCAGGTCCAGGCCGATGATGCACGGGTCCCGAATGTCGGCAAGCCAGAATTCGTGCATCACCTCCAGGTCACCCACCCGGACGGCCAGTCGCTTCCGCCCCCTCATGCCGGTCTCCTCCCCCGTCACCGTCGTCAGTCGGACGTTGGTGGCCGACCACCCCTCCAATAGGGCGCCAGAAGTGCCGGGAAGAACGCCGGGTCGCACCAAGGAGACAGTCGACCCTGTATCTACCAGGGCCCGGCAGGGTCGACCATCAAGCCTGCAACCGTGATATAGGCCCCTGGTGCGGCCCAAGCCGGCAACCAGTTTTCCGCTGTAGTTTTCCACTGGACGGGGAACTCTGGCCCGTGGTGCCGGTGCAGGGCAGTCACGGGCCAGGTGACTGGGCTCGCCACACCAGAAATAGCAGCGGTCGGTTGGTCCGGTCACACGTCGGTCGGGGGGTGGGGGACGCTGCCGGGGACACTGGGGTGAAGTCCAGGCCTGGAAAACCTCCTCCGCTCCGTCCTCGCCCCCCTCGTAATCTGCCTGCCGGACATGGGGTTGGTAGGCACTGGGCGGCTGCAGGTTGAGTCGGGTGGAGAGCTCCACCTCCGCCTGTTCCGCCTCATCGAGAGCCCCTCCGAGGGTCTCCAAGGGTATTTTAAAATGAAACGACCAAACGCTAGTACTAGCATAAGATGGAAGGAATATGTACTGGGGCATATTTGTAAAGGAGAGGTTAACATATGCGGTGAGACTCCCGCAGGATAAGTTTATTAGGCTATGGGGGAGTGCATTTAATATGTTTAAATCATTGAATATGTTATCGGGACTATAATAATTAAAAGTTGTATGCAAAATAACTCAAATGTGAAAGAAATTACAACTGCATTGTGTCTTAAAACTCATTATCTTATCTTAAATATGACTTTTTGTTGCGTGCATACATTTGTATAAACGTACATTACATTACAATAAATTGTATATGATACACTTGTTTTATTGTCATCTTGTATCATCATGTGGGGATTAAATTATGTTAACTTAATTATGTTAATGAGTATGTACAGAAAATATACGACCCGGTTGGTTCTGCAGGTCCTGCTCACAATAAAATGGAAGATTCTACATTTCATGGCATCTACAGATTTTTTTGTTATGAATTGATATTATGATTGATGTTGAACATTGAAACATATGCAGTGAGTAAAAGTAAGTATGTATGAACATTGTTCAAGATCATACTGTAGGCCAGTGTTTCCCAAACTTTTTTCCTGTGGACCCATTTTTTTTAAAATTAAACCATCGCGACCCAATTCACAATTGGCCTTATCTATAAATCGTGAGAACGAATTTGTGCATACATGAATGTTCCTGACCATTTCTACTGCAATTTCAGCATCACTCTTAAACCAGACATTTCGAAGAGATAAATCACAACTTTATTTTATACACGTGTTATAAATGAGACAACATAAATGCATTCAGGCAAAGTTAACAGGCTATCTCTGTTTTTATTTCCTCTCATCAGTAAAACAAACTCAATGTTTGCTAGCCTTTCATACTAGATTGAATGTAAAATGTAAGGACCAATAGGAACATTCATTACTATCAAAAACATGCTTCTTGTTTAAAGTTTTTTTAAATGCTCATGCCAAACAAGTAGGCTTGTGTTTAAGTGCTATTGTTATCAAACAGTCAATCAATCAATTCAAACAGTAAACAATAAATTTGCTAACCACATAAGATACGATAAGATAACACTTTACCAGCAGGAAGTAAGTAAGACAGTCAAGATAAAGATATAAATAGTGCCAAAGTAAAGATAAACGGAATACAAAAAGACAAATAGTAAACATATAGTAAGTAAATGTATGAGTAATTCACAGTAGGCCTATTCACAGTATAATTCCAAGTCAACTCTCATAAGGCACATTATGTGCTATTTACCTGGCTAATGTGATAGGTGGGACTGCTTGCTTTTTAGTATTGCATTCCAGTCCGGTGTGCAAGAGGAGAGAGCAACGTGCATATCGGGTGCAGCGTTCAGTCTATTTCTGTGTTTTGTCTTCATTTTTGTGAGAACAGGAAATCCCACTTCACACTTGTATGTGGTTGTGAAAGGGATGAGTAGCAAAATGCTTGCCTTACTTAGGACAGGATATTCAAATGAGATGCTTATCCAGAATGAAGATAATGTAATGCATTCATGTCTTCTATTCAGTGTGCGGTCGCTGCTCAGCTGGAACAGCTGTTTCTTCAGCACAAGTTAGTCCCAGCTCCAGGAATGACTCTGGGCTTTCAAATTCAAAGGGATTTTGAACCCACCTTTTGTCACGCAAAATGTGATATCTCTCAGTTGGATAATAGCGATCAAAGTTATCAATGAGTGCAACTAGGTGTGTCTGAATCAGGCCAGTCAGATGTTTTACATCTGTGTCAGTGGCATCATTTGCATCATCTGCTGTAACACAGTGGGAAACATGTAGTGGCTTGGGTTTGGCTGTTTGAGTTGTGCAAGCCACAGCTTCAGGGACTTTTGAAAAGCGAGACCAAATGATCTGTGCACAGATTTGTTGTACTGTTTTGTTGTCCTGTTGCTGCAGTGACATTTAACTTTCTATGCAACAATGTCACCCACTGTGATAACAGTGAAACTTGAACAAGAAACATACACTTACAAATACTTTGCAAAGAAAATACAACTGTGGTGTTCTAACAGCATTTGTCTAGTAAAATTGACATGTAATACATTTTGAGATATGCTGTCCATCATTTACCGAAATTACATTGGCCACTCCCCCCCCCCCCACACACACACACAAACACACTAACATACACTCTCACACAAGTTTATGCAATACAAAAAACAATAATTGAGGAGGCTGGCCATGTCACAGATAGGCCTGGAAGACCTTTCATTTGCATTGTTTAATAATACATTGTTCTTCCTATTGATGAACAGGATAATCTGTTTTACATTCTTATATTTTAGAAGTGTAATTTATAACTTCTAACTTACGACTAAAGAGATTTCTGTCGGTATGATCATACAATCACATACTATGTCATACACAAAAAAAGGCAAAACTTGATGGAAATTATATTACATTTCTTTCAGAAAACCTTCCAAGATTGAATATCACAATTCCTGATAGATTTGATTTAGGCTAATTAATTATTGTAATGAGGGGGCTGGGGTAGTTACTGGTGAAGTTCTAATTGCTAGCTGTCAGACATATTGCCTGGGGTCATCCCTTGCTATCAGTGGTGGGTGGATACTGTAGTGTACCAAATGGCCCACGGCAGTGCCCTCAAAACTGTGAAAATTGAATTAGACGCAGCTTAAACCAAGGTCATGGACTAGATCTTTTTTTTTTACAGCTTAACAGGGTATTATGCTCAAACTAATAAAATGGTGATAAATACAGTCTTGATTATCTGTCCTTTAGCAACCTGAACAAAAGCTGTCATGGAGTCCAAATCATCAACTGTGAGACATTATAAAGTGCAGGTCTTCCATTAACCTGTAAAGGTGGTGAGAACATAATTGTATTATTAGTGGCAATGTATGCAGATATTTCAAAGCATATATTAGTATGACTGAAAATCGAATATTCTTTGTATTGCTCAACAATTGCTTTTATAATGTTATTGAGGAACTTGTCATCTCTTATTATCTTTCAATTCATACATTCAGTTAATACGATAATTACATTATCGTATTATCTGACTGTTCTGAATCTATTTTTATTTAATTTGATATAATTTGATATTTTGTATTATGAATATGTTATTTTTTATAGCTTTAGTTTGTTTAAATCATCAAGTGGCTAACTGTTAGAGGATTTTCTGTGCGCGTACACACACACACACACACACACACACACACACACACACACACACACACTCACAAACGGTAAATCGTAATTACTTTGAATTAGAAATGCAAATTAGCAGCCAGATCTTTGATTAAAAAGCATTTGAGTTCCTTGTTGGTTTGTAAATGTTCTCTGCTGGCACAGCTGAGTTGTGGGAAAAAGGGAAAAAGTATTGAGACATATAAAA
This sequence comes from Molva macrophthalma, assembly GCA_027123675.1. Lineage (NCBI taxonomy): Eukaryota > Metazoa > Chordata > Actinopteri > Gadiformes > Lotidae > Molva > Molva macrophthalma. Next base: position 18,825,596 of record JAOPJO010000147.1, read on the forward strand.
TGTAATTAATCTTTAAATGCTTTGCTGAAATATTTCTAATTACTCCCGAGCACACGCACCCCCGTCGTTTTGTGGTATCCCCCATGCTGTTGCAATAACTTTCCCCCTGTTAGTTAGCATGCAGAGGAATTACAGACTAATTAGACAAAGATAATCATTAGTGCTAATTAAATGTGATGGCACAAGAATGACAATGAATAAAGAATTGAGAACAGCAGCCTACACCTCATTTTGCTTTATAGAATTTAAGAATAAAAGTTAACTGATAATCATAGAACATTTGAATGGAGATAACAGTATTTAACAGATTTTTTAACTTGAATGAATGATTTACATTGACATGTTGTCATTTAGCTTTAATCATTAAAGGTGAGACAGACAACAATTAAAGCATTCACTTAATATTGGAAAAACAAATTATATTGTTATCCTAAGATTCCAATAAACAGCTGGACAGAATAAAGAGCAGCTATTGGAATCAGAACATTAAGTTATAGTCTACGTTTTCATCTATTAGTGGTATTCATAGCAATTGCAACAAATTGTAACAATTATCTTGCCTTCACAAAATTCACCATTCTTGTGTCATGACTATACTGCCCCCTTTGGAAAATTATATCAGGCAAATTTTCTAAACAAATCTAAATATGTTTGACTCTCTTAAAAGTCTTTATTCACTATCCAGGCCCGTTTACAAAATGTAGTAGTTTGCTAATAAATGCACTACATTTATCAAGTAGGCCTACCATTTACTTTATGGAAGGGTTACACATTTGAAAGTTGCCAATGCAAGCCAGGCAACTGCAGTTGAGTTTTGATATGCCGCAGCAGCTTCAGCTATGGTCTGAAGTGGAAGGCTACAGGATAGGAGGATGGAAGGAATAAGGCTTTGGGAGTCTGCATTTATGTTAACATCTTTTTTGAAAGGGTTGTATTTTTAAATTCAATATTTAACAGTTATTGTGATGAGTATAATACATCTGCCCTTACCTGAATGAATTCAGTCAAAAAGAGACCTTTTGGGAACCATCCTGGAGGGAGAGGAAGGCCTGGAGAGTATCTCAGGGGAGAGCAGACCTGTCGGAGGATGTTACGGGCGCAACAACAATGACTACAACAACAACTGGAGGATTGTATGTCTTTTTGTGGCTTCCATTTAATCCATCTTAGATATCTGGTAAATAAAAACATTCCATTCACATTTTCTGTTTTCTGTTATTAGCGTGCACGTACAAATATACATGCATGCTGACACACATGCATACACGTTTATAATCAGGTAGTATCACAAATGGTGTCATCATGACTTGAGTTTAAAAATGGGAGAAATTGGGCCTATTGGCCTCTAAACTCTTGGGAGTGATCTCAACCAATCAGAGATTGAGGCTTTGAAGGATCCCGTATAGTCAGAGGCCCCTGGACACTTTTACATTTGTGATATTCTATCCGGGCCAGAGCATCAAGTCAAAGACGCATTGTGATAAAGCTGTCAGAAGAGGGCAATCTATCCAAGGAGTGACTGATCCTACTTCTGTGTGGATCACCCTCTGATCCACACAGAACCGATCCTACAACAAAACATAAGATTGATCAAGACTAGTGTAGACAGCGTGTAGACTTGCCACTAGATATATACACTTCCCCTTCTGAAAGGGGAAGTATATATATCTTTTTTTTAAACATTACAATTATTCATATTTTTTAGACAGGCTTTTTGGTAGCATTATGTTTTGTTTTTTTAAGAATTGTTTTTTGCATTTTTAATGCTTTATTAGAGTTAGATAGATAGGAAGGTATGGGAGATAGAGGGGGAGACATGCAGCAAAGGACCACGGGCAGGAATCGAACCCGGGTCGCTGTGGTATGAACTAAGCCTTAATGGTACGTGCACTACACAGTGAGCTACCCCCGGTAGCATTATGGTTATTCTATTTTAGCATTTGTATGTGTCTGTGTCTTATCGTATTTCAATCAGGAGAGACTAGTATTTCAAATGAACCACAACATTCATTCAACACATTTAGCGATTAGTCACCATCAAATTATTCTTCATGGAAGAATGGACAATGGAAGCATGGACGATGGATCCATGAAGTATGCCGGGATATGATTCCCCCCTGATGGTGTCAAGACGCTGGTGGTGTGGCTATGGATGGAGTGCCTTGGCCCTGGAGGACGTAATCTCTTTCTCCGTAGACAGGTGGAGCTTAGTCCCGGAGGTGAAGGGGATGGAGGAGGGCTGCAACGAGTCTCAATGAAAACAACGGACAAGTGACAAGCATGAATGATAGATGTTTATATACTCTGTGCGTTGGCTCACAATTGTACTCCTGTTAATGTGTGAGATCCTGATTGGTTGAGAGATGAAGGGGAGGGGCCTGCGATGACCGTGGGAATGTAGAACCCAACATAGATGGATGATAAACAGAAGGGGAATGTCGCCTTCCTGATTTAACTTTTGCTTTAGCTACATTTCATTGTCTGTTGTCTAAAAGCACTCTGTGACTTGTGTATGTGAAAGGTGCATTATAAATAAACATTACTTACCAACTTACTGTGGTCATTTCAATAAAAAGCCATTGTCTAAACGCATTATATGCTTCACAACTCGACTTTAGCAAGAAGGCAATTAAACAGGTACAGGAATACAAGCAACTGAACGCAGCTTCTCTGTGCAGCATACACCTGGAAAGCTTGTAGCTTGCAGGCAGTGATAATGTCACAGGGAGGAGGGAATCAAAGGTTAACCAATAAGAAATAAAGACATTATAGTATTCAGTCAACGGTTTCAGAGTTCATATATAAGTAGTGCCTACACTTTAGCACTTACTTACTATTTTAATTTTACTTTATATCCATGTTGTTTTATCCCAAACTTGCTGACATTTTCAAGGTTGAAGGTATTATCAGGAGTCCACCAAAGTTACAAAATCAAATATCTAATTATATGACAAAATAGTCAGACCCATATAATGGGTGATGATGTAGCCACTATTTCTTTACATCCTAATAAAGAGTTGTTTGTCATGGACCAGTATCTGTTCAGAGCAGGAATTCCGTCCTTAATGGCAGAGATTTGTTCCCACTTTTAAGCAAAGGATGAAAAGCATTTTAAGAATGAACCAAAGAAACTAAGTCTTCATCAGGGATAGGTAAAGCTTGGAGCAGTCCTAGCCTTTAAGGGTCCCAGCAGACCTGGAGTCCCAGATATCACATTTTGAGGAGAAGAGAGATTAATGCTTAACACCTAGAGAGATGTTTTAAATAGGAATATATCAGAACAAAAAAAAAAGTGAACGGTAAAATAATAAACCATAAAGACAAACCCTAGTAGAGAGATAACAAAACTACCTACATGCTGGTACTATTTGGTGTACCACACACACACACACACACAAACACACAAATGACTACCTTTGTGATCCAAGTAAAAATTGCACTCTCATTAATATCTCACTTTTTTACATACATACAAAAATATAATAGGAGCACCGAACCTCATACAATTATTCATACACATGCACACATGTGCATTCATACACACACACGCACACATACACACATACATACACATACACACACACACACACACACACACACACACACACACTCACACACACACACTAACCACTCGTCCCTCACCCATTCACTCTGGCAGGAGCCTCCTCTCATTCATTTGGTTTAACAAAAGCAGATTTAATGGCTGAAAAAAAGCGTGAAGCAGCAGTGAATGAGGAGGGAGAGACTCAAGACACACTCCACAGATATGCGATTGGGATTGTGTTGGTATGATTTGCATGAGTGACAACCCGTGTTATACAGTGTGACACTGCATTGGGGGCCTCCGTCAAGGCTGGAAGTAGGAATTTGGAGCGATGCATATACAAGCTTTTTACATTTTGTTATGACCTTGTCTCCAGCAACCCTTGCAATGGCAAAAAAGCCAAAGCCAATTACTGATTACTGCTTGTCATAACCATTCTGTTGTATGATTATTGTCTGATATTTATCCCAGATCTTTTTTTTGGTGGGATATTTATCCTAAAGCAACTGCACAGCAGTGGGGAGAATGACTGTTTGACTTTACCTGGTAACCCAGAACTGCCAGTAACAATTGATACATGCATTAGCATGCGTTTAAGCCATATAGGTCAAGTTTTTAAAGCTTTGTGTATTTAAGTCAGGATTTAGATCCCCCTATGTAACCCACTACACATTTCACTGAATATAAGTTGTTTTAGGGGTTGGCTTTTCTTTAAAGTATATATGTAAGTGAATAATTTGCAGACATTCAGCAGCAATACATAACAGCTGGGCTCTCACCTTATTTTCTTCTAGATTCTATGTTTGCTAGAATACATCTAGCAATACAATACATCTAGGAGGAAAGAAAAGTCCACTTAGAATTGTGAAAACATTTTGGCTAGCAAAGCCAGAGAAGAGATTAGTACAAAAGATGGGTAAGTGAGAATTTGTTGGTTGTGTGTCGAACTCCAAGTGTGTGTGTGTTAAACACGAGAAAGGTTGTATACAAGCCTCTAAAACACAGACAATCAACCATGCCATTATTGTCCATAATTGAAATCCATGTCTTCACAGTATAACCGCAAACTGGTTTAGTGGGTAATCCTTGAGAATCTATGGTTTGGTAATGCTTATACTGTGAGTATTCCTTGAATTCCTTGCCATATATACAGTGATGTGAAAAAGTGTTTGCCCCCTTCGTGATTTCTTATTTTTTTGCATGTTTGTCACACCTAAATGTTTCAGATCATCAAACAAATTTAAATATAAGACAAAGA
>JAOPJO010000147.1:18866368-18878124 GCA_027123675.1 Molva macrophthalma
TGTGTGTGTGTGTGTGTGTGTGTGTGTGTGTGTGTGTGTGTGTGTGTGTGTGTGTGTGTGTGTGTGTGTGTGGGCCTGTGTGGGCCTGTGTGAGTGTGCGTGTTCCGGAGGGGGAGGGTCGGTTTATCTTACTTGTGCCTCTATGACAAATGATGACTTTCTTTGGCTGAACATGCGCATCACTGTTCGGGTTTCTGATGGGCATATCCGACTGGACCAGCTCGGCGAGGAAGTTAATGTAACCGATCGCCAGACGCAAAGTGTCCACCTTGGACAGGCGCTTCTCGTAGGGCAGGGTGGGGATGTGCGAGCGGAGCCCCTCGAACGCGTCGTTAATGGACTGCATCCGCCGCCTTTCCCTCACGTTGGCTGCTTGTCTCAGATGTTGCATCTCAACATCGGATCTCATCCGTCTTCTTCTCTTCGACATTGGACCGCCGTTGTGATACGGTGACAGGTCTGGTATGCTGTCGGTGCAACCGTAAGATAGCGTCGAGGACGAGGAGGAAAAGGAGAGGTTTCCAATGTCGTAGTCCCCATCGTAAGGCGGTCCTCTGCTGTCTTTGTAATAGTCTTGGAAATGACTGTTAAGGAATTCGACATCGTCATCCAATAGATCGTCCGCATCCAGGTGTCCGTCTTTAGAAGACTGATCAGTGAAGAAATCTTCATCGTCAAAATAAGGGGAGGAAGCGAAGGTGTCCAGCGTCGAAAAGGGATCAAGGACGCTGTCCATCTCCGTATTGGTCCTCCTGTTTGTCTGTTGTCCAACACAATAAATCTCAACAACTTATTCGCTGTGTCTGCTGAGATGTCCCTGCTCTGTTTTTGTTCCCCTGTTTTCTTTTGAACTGCCAAGTGTTAACTACGTGTTCGGGAACCGGCACGCGAGGGTTCTTTATAGGAACAACTGAAGTCGCGTGCCTTTTACCAGGAGCGCCAACCAATCACATCTCAGTCCGCGAGGCTCACCTCGAGATAATCCCCACAACTCCACGCCGCCCTGCTCACGTCGCTCCCAATGGGAGGGCGCTAGACAAACACTTCATTAACATAGGCCCTAACGATTACAAGTCAGAAACAACAAACGACGTTTGGGGCAGTTTTACACATTCAAAACGTATCTAGCTGATTTATATGCAGCTTTATTACGACAAAAAACACATTTTTATACATGCCAACGCGTTTGGAGGCGAGTCCCAATAGGCATATAGCAGGTGTTTATAAGAAACTAGATTTAGAAAATATAACTATAGGAAATGCATAGGATGCAATGTAACCCTCAATGGCAAATGTTGTTTATAAATAAGAATAAGGATAAGAATAAGAATTAAAAATAGAAGGATGGGAAGAAGATGAGGAAGAAGAAGAAGAAGAAGAAGAAGAAGAAGAAGAAGAAGAAGAAGAAGAAGAAGAAGAAGAATAAGATAAAAAACAAGAAGAATAACAACATTATTAATAATCATTATCCTCGTCGTCATCGTCATACATTGTGTTGTTAAAGCATGGGAAAGCAGTAACTTTAAACTTATGCGTGTCATTTAGTGTAGGCCTAAACCTTTTTTTATGCCGGTGACACTGTCTATACAAATATCTGAGGATTCGGTGCATTTCTCTGGTCATTTATTCAGCTCATAAGTGGTTGCCCGCCCTACCACCAGGTCGAAGCGCCACTTGTGACAGCCAGTACTTGTACAGGGAGAACTGGTCGACAAATAAAAGCACAGTGGTGGCCCAGGGGCTTACGTCTCCCTGACACCCTTACGCGACAAATTAACGCTCCCGGTACCTGAAATGCAAACGAGGCTACCAACTGGTCGAGGGTCTGTAAGTAAACATCTATTGACTCTGAATGACTATTCATTGAGTGAATGAAGGGGTTCACTTTGTTCCGCTGAGTGAAAGCACGGCTGAGGCTGGATAGCGGCGAGATAGATAGCTGCAGCACGGGGCACGGCCGTGGGAAGGACACCACTTGCGCCCCTCACGCCTTTATATGCAACACGTCGTGTTATAAATGAGGGCTTCTGCTACTGCCACCGCTGTTCCACTGACACACAACACAGCGGGCCTGCCCTCCCACATGATCTGTGCTCGTGATATAGTGAAACGCTCTTCCCCCGAAGAGTAATATGTAGAGTTAATGATTGTTCCTCTGTATTAGCCATAAACACTTTAATTGCATCATTTTTTAGGGGAAATAGAAATATGGAGTTAACATGGGAATTTCTTTTTTAATAGAGAATGCATCTATTTCATATCAGTGGAAAGGTTAAATATAAGCAATTTACTTTCCACAATTTAATTTAGCATTTGAAGATTTTCTATACTTTGTGCAAACCGCAGTGAATTCGCGTTCCTGTATTTACAACCGCTGCTGGTACCTGGGCGCTCGACTAGCTGTTGAATAGGCCTTCATTCAATAATTTCGCGATAAAGACTGGCCCGTGACCAGTTTATGTTAAATTCCAAAATGTAGACGTGTGACATTGTTGCCTGTTGCCCTCCAGGCCAACAAGCTGCAAAGCGAGGGGCTGCTTGGGAATGGAGACACTTGGTTCTCCCGTGAAGGCGGGCGCTTAGAAGAGCGCAGCAATTATTTGTATGGGCCGTCGGAGTGATCGGTCACGGAGCGTTTGCAAAAATAAAATTGCAATAGACTGGGGCAATATAGTCTAACTTGTTGATAAACAAGTTTACTAATGTTGTTTAAAGATCGCTGAGGAAATCCAACAATATTCTACACTTAGGAAACTGAACGTAGAAAGAAAGTGAATGCAGAATTTGTGTTGCATTCGAGATAATCCCCGCACAGCGATCCAACTGTAATCCCTATGATCTGTGATTACGTGGGGATTAGCGGACAGGATAACTAAAAGACAAATTAAACGGATTTACTATATATCCTTGTTAACAACTTAAAACGCCCATAAATCCGGCGATTCGCTCTGCGGCGATTTAACATATGGCAACAATTTTCTTTATATTCCCAATGGAAGGGGTAGCCTATACTACGCGCGTTTATTATGTAGACCTATAACGTTTTTTTATTTCCTACGCCACAAGTGAATCAGTTTACGTTGTAGGAAAATTATTTTAATACAAATATCCGAAAATCTTTCAAAAACCGTCAACTTTGAAATGGCAATAGGCCTATATGAAAATCGATTGATTAATGCAAATTATGCTATAAGCAAGGATGCAACAATGCAACAATGCATGAACAAATAAAACCAATTTCCTTTACACTCCTGAGCGCTAAGCTCACAGTAGGCTACGTCATTTGTGATCACCATGGTGCCTGGGAATCAAACCACATGTGCGCTGGACACGGATGCAGCGTGAAGAAGTACAACAACGGCGCTAGCTCCCACATAATCATCAACCAATTCTATATCGCCGCTGCATCTACATTTATATAAGATAATATCACATCATATATATCATATATATATATATGATATAATATATAAATACACAGCATGCGCGTGTGTGTGGTTGCGTATGTGTGTGTGCGCGCGTGTTTGCGCGTGCGTGAGTCTTTCGATATTGTGTTTGTCAAAAACGATTATTACCTAGCAGCTAATGTTTAGCAAGGAACGCATTATGCATGTGGACAAATGTGTTTTGTCAGACTAATTTAAATCAGTCGTGGGGACAGTAGCCCACTGTGGGACAACTTTACACACCCGAATCATCAACTTGGAGATCAGATCTCTGAGGGCGGAACCAGGAGCCAGGAACCACCACATGCCATCCCGGGGTCAGGGTAGAGCAACCAGCCCCGTCAATCTCAGAGGCGGACGCCTGGACAGATCCAGACTCTGTGTTTTATTTGTTCAAGAACAAGCTTTTAATTATATCTGTTAACATGTGCGGTTTTTAATCCACCATGAGGACAACAGGGTCGGTGCCCCTTAAACATAATGTCATTTTATTATTATTAAAACCCAAATTAGCAGAAAATGTCGCCCTAATCCTCAAAAAACATTGTGAGGAGGGAAACTTAAACGACTAATCTGGATACTTCTGTTTAAACTATCATCCAAGTTAAATTAATAGCCATGGATCTGCCTCGGGCTGTGTCATGGATTTAAAAGGAGATTTAAAGAGATTATGGATATGAGCGTCCTGCATGGCAACAACGCAGTCTACCGATATAATCGAAATGGTAAACAAAAATGCAGACACACAGATTTGTAACTCTTGCGTTTCATAATCCGAATTGTGATATGAGATTAGCCTAGGCTACTTAAAAATTAAAAAATGTGTGACATGATGTAACATGTTTAGAATAGGCTACTATTAGCCTATTAGGCCTATGTTTAGTAGGCTTAGCAGACAAACAACCTTAACTTGCTAAATATTCAGTCAGAAATAAAACCATAGACCGTTATGAACTGAAGCAGATTTGTCTTGCGAACTACAGGCAGATTTACCTTAAATAATTCGACGCCATCTCATGGACAAAAGTAAGAATACACATCTACGACCCAATTCTTAAAACAAGAAAGAACAACAAATGTGTTAGGCATACTATGTTGTGAAGGAGCTATAAATACATTGAGATAAGATCAGATAAGGAAACTTGTCCATTACAATAACATTAAATGGAAATTGGTCCTCGGCAATCTGGCAACACATTAAAAAAACTGAAAAACAGACAGTACACAGTATAAAAAAGACAATGGGCCTACACATTATAAAACGGGCAGTACTCAGTATAAAAAAAGTTAGTGCACAGTATATAACAAAGTATAGAGAACAACTAAAATACATAAAATGCATTTTCAGCAGCAGCAGCGCCCCTGTAGGATGCAAAGGAAACAACAAACAATGCAGTGATCTACAGTAGGAGTTTATTGTTATCATTATTGTAATTAATTGTTGTTGTATATTTAATAAGTGAACGTGAATAATTGTTTTTGTATTAGCTGGGATGCAGGATCTGTTTGGAAAAGGGTGTATTTGACATGCAAATGCTTCATGCTGCATACCGTGATGGGGATACTAGGCAATATGTAGTCATGCCATCCTTTCGATTACTGATGTTGGTGTGTTCTGGAGGAGGCTAAATCGTTTTTAACGGGTTTAAAATGGTTTATGACAATGAGAGGACCAAGGGGGTTATAACAGCTTGACTGGGAGTTCTGTTTGAGTTTTTCTTATCGCATGTAGGCTCCATTGGCAAAACTGGTTGATGGATTGATTATTATAACCATATAATGCATATGAATAACATCATATCTGAATATGATGTGAATATCATGTTTTCTCTGTTTACATGGGCAAGGGAAGTGACCGATTATCGGTGCTTCCACACACAGTTCCTTTGCAAGGGTAACAGTTCCTTTGCGAGGACACGTTCCTGCAGGACGTTCCAAGAGATGGCTGATGATGAGTTTCTGAATCCAGCATCACGGACCCTAGCTTATCAGCTGCTTTTTCTTTCAGAAAAAGAAATAGACCTAACCACCTGCTCATTCAGTTGTTCTTTGTCTGGCAGCCCAGTTTTAGAAAGGGGCGCGCTCAATCCAGCATCTCCACAGTTCGCTAGCGGTTCTCTTCTACAGTTGATCAATGCCTGCACTATCCATTGCGTGTATAGGCTCCATATTGAAGGATCCAAAGTTCATGTTTATTTTACAGTGACTAATGCGTATACAGGATGGTAAAGGTCCTTCAACATCAAGCACGTAACGAATCACGAAAAGGAAACAATTTTGGTACAAACAAAATCGATTACAACGCGAATATGTGGCATTTTCACATAAGAATCGCACCGGTGAAAATGACAGATGGATTCCACCCTCAACCTCAAATAGCCTAGTGAATACGAGTTAATTCTCCGTCCTTTCACCAAAACATCATATGTACTCGTGTGGATTTAATTATAATGGAGTTTGACATTTTAATCCAGGTGTAAAATAGTGTAGCGAATGGCTGTGCGGATGAGGGGGATTAAGATGTGCAATTAAATTAGGCTATCACTCTTTTGGAAAAAGTTGGTATCCAAACGAAACTGTTGCAATACAAGTCCACACCGTTATGTTATCAAAAGCAACCCTTATTCACGTACCGCAGTGCAAGCAAACATAAGCTTGTGGCGCCGACTGGTCGAGATGAATGAATGAACGCAACGAACAATCGCGTTTAATGTAAAATTACCTTTACTCTTAAACTCGGGGTTTTCAGGAACTCCCCACAATAGCAAGTTTCGCTGCGTACTCGCTGCTGCCACCCCATGGAGGAGAAAATAATTGCATCTTCTTTTGATTACAGCTTGTTTGTCTGATTGCCCTGTTACCGACCCTTCGCTGTCCGAGTCCCTGCCTGTTACCGACCCCTCGCCTGTTACCGACCCCTCTCCTGGTGCCGACCCCTCGCTGTCCAACTCCCCGCCAGTTACCAACCCCTCGCCTGTTACGACCCCTCGCTGTCCGACTCCCCGCCAGTTACCAACCCCTCGCCTGTTACGACCCCTCGCTGTCCGACTCCCCGCCTGTTACCGACCCCTCGCCTGTTTCTGACCCCTTGCCTGTTACCGACCCCTCGCCTGTTACCGACCCCTCACCTGTTACCGACCCCTCGCTGTCCGACTCCCCACCTGTTACCGACCCCTCGCCTGTCCAACTCCCCGCCTGTTACCGACCCCTCGCCTGTCCGACTCCCCGCCTGTTACCGACCCCTCGCTGTCCGACTCCCCGCCTGTTACCGACCCCTCGCCTGTCCAACGCCCACCTGTTACTGACCCCTCGCCTGTCCGACCCCTCGCCTGTCCAACCCCCTCTTGTTACCGACCCCTCGCCTGCTTGTTACCTGTCTCCCTGTGCCGTAATCTTCTCCCCTGTCTTGTCGGCCATTATATATTCTTTGTTGCCCTCAGTAAACCACTTTATTATGTACACTCTGTGTCCGTGTTCTCTGTGTCATGCATTTGGGTCCACCCGACCCCATAATAGCAACATCATTAGCATTGTTGTGGGCTAAATATGGGACATTTCGCAATCAAGACTCGTAAGTGTGTCATTTTACTAATGCACAAGTGGAGACCAGACTCTTGCCTCCAGATTCCTCACTTTGTGATAACATTGTGATTCCAGCAATGGAGTATCCCCCAAAGTGGTCAGAAGCTTGCCTGACCATGAGGCGTTCAATGTCATGGTCTGGTGGTTTGGGTTCCCTTATTACATACATAGATCTCTGGTTGTTTTTAGCAGTTCACTGAATGCCATCTTGAATACATCTTTTCATTTCCTTCCGTTGGTGGAGCCAGGCTTGGTGAGCGGGTTCAAGGGACAAAACGAGACCAATAGAAACAGCCTTTCCCAATTTCAGATTCTTAAATACCGCACAATTCAAATTGGGTTTGAAATTTCAGGCCATACTCTAGCTTCAATTCAAATAAATGTAATGAGAAGACTGCTTTGAAACCGTGAACAATCTCCCAAAGCAATTTGCTAAGTAGTTCAGAAAGCGTTGTTCAGAAAGAATTTAACAGGAATTTACCTAATTTCCTCTAAATTAAGTCAAATTTGAATTGTATTTATTTAAATATGTAATTTGTCTGAGGCATGAATGGTATTCCATTGGGTCTTTGAGTTTAAATGAATGATTTGAATCCAGCTTTGTTGAGAGTAGGCCTATCTGTGTTTATGTGTGTATGCATTTCTCTAGTTCAACCTCCCATGCCTCAAGAAATGTGGAATGCGGCTGGCACAAAGGAAAACACATGTAGTGTGTTCAGCGGTTGCATCTGCTGAATACACTTAAGTTTTTACTGAGACATTTTTAGGGATATTTGTTTATGCCCGTTTTATTGATAGTGATATTTCAGACTAAGACTTATGGCTCATTGTCCCCTTTATTGTCATTGTTTTTACCATGGGTAACACGATTCGAAGTAACATTATCACCCTAGCTATACGTATTAACATATTCATGCACAAATTACTCATGTCTTTAAAAGCAACTGAACAATATTTTTGTATACACATCATTGAATCTGCTTAGCTCACCAATCCCTATTGCTGATGTCTTTTGATTTGTTTCATATTTAAACCAAGACACCAGGACACTAAAAAAAGACACCATTATAGATACACAAACAGGCATAACTCAAACAAAAAAGATTGAAACCCAAACTATATGTAACAAGTGTAATTTCTAGGAAGCGGACCAGGCCATATAAAGTAAACCATAATTAATATAAAAACAATGTTTGCCATACTAGTTAATGAGTCTATCAGTGTAGTGGTATGACACTGACAGACCGGCCAACCATTAACAAACTGTATGGAAAACCACATCCATATCATTCACTCCATTTTACTAAAAGCTATAATGTCCAATCAGTCCCATAGATCTCATGGTCATCTTTCTCAAATTACTATTGCTAGTGTGCAGCCTATTATTTAGCCAAATTACTGAGATAAAGAAACGCCAATAAATTACATTTACAAAACTGAACTTTTGTTTATTGTAACTGAACATTCAAAATGATCTATGACTTTCAATAATATATGGCGAGGGTAACAATGGGTAATGTTAAGAAAGCGTAATGTAAGGAAAATGTTAGGAACGTTTTTTTAAGGAAATGATGGGCAGGAGAAGGATGTGGGAAGAGATTAAGACTTAAATATAGAGAAGAATCAATAGTAAAAACATCTACCTCTATTTTTTGCTTTACCATACTATTAGTGTTCATATGGCTCTAAAACAATCGTTATTTTAGTGTACAGGTAGTGTTTAAGTGTGTGGACCAGTGTAACATGCTGGTCTTCAATATTTTAAGATGTGTTTTCCTTTCGGTCTGTGTAGTCTGTGTTATGTTATCTATGCAATGTAATCCATATATTTGTTTGTGTAAAGGCTGCAGTATGCATACACATGCATACTGCATGTGTATGCAGTATGCAAAGTTTGCATATGCAGAGGCATGGTCCAGGCAAGTGTGGCCTTGATTCCACTTGTTTCAATTTTACCTTTGTGATCTGATAACACATAATAGTATTAACTGTTAGGGAAAACTAACCAGGTTTCAAAAATATTCAAGTAGGATTCAAGTGTTACTTCTGGATGTGAGGTCTGTGTTCTGAACTAGCATAGCCGATCACATGACATTAAGTATCATGTGATCACATAAGTGTAAGTGTAACTGAGGCCTGTGTGTCAGCGTGTGACAGCCTTAAGTGCCTAGGGAAACTGCATTTACAATCCATTCTTTCTTCATAGTCTAGTCTGTGCCTCTGGGATGTAGATCTCGATGCTGTCGGCGCTCTCAGTAGCTGAGTTCTGCCGCACGGAGGCCGCTCGCTTGACGGCCATAAGGCGCTTCCGTGCCTCCTGCTTCTGCTTCTCTGAGCTCTCCAGGGACCTGTCTCTGGCCAGGGGGGGGTGATGGTGCTGGGGGCCCTTAGGGGGCTTCTTTTGTACTTGTGCCGGGCGCCATATCTCCTGGTCAGGGAATGGAAGGAAGTTAGAGGAAACACATTTCAGGAAATAATGAAGTACATGGGTTCCTTTGTATGAGTTTGTCTTTTGCAGGTGTTTTGTTAGCAGCAGCAAATGTGGTTGAATGCATCGGCCACTATGTGGGCTCATGTAATGTGTATTAGGGTACAGATTGCAGAATGCAGAAGTCAACTTGTTTATTTTATTTTTTAATCTCCAAACTGTAAGACATTCTTAAATTGATGGCCAATGGTCTTTAAAATACTTAATTTTATAATAATTTATTTGCGTATGTGCACAAAACATGAATACTGTGTTTCATGTGGATTGGTTCTGTGATTTATCTTTAACACATTCTAAGTTCACTAGGACAGTAGAGGAACCTTTTTCAACGTACAATTTATCTCTTTTTCTGAACAGAAGAAGACACACGGTGAGGTGGCAGGTGTTTCAGCAAGGAAGTTAAGTACTGACTGACGGCCAAACAAACAGAAAACATGGCATAATGGCACCAACCATCAAAACCAAGTGGTGATGGTGAACCATTCTCACTCACACTGCGTTAACATGCACACTGGAAAGCCGGTTGTAACCTGGTAATGGCAGTAACCAGGTTTCTTAACTGCCATTTAACCTGCTTTCTCACATCACACATCGCTCCAACCCGGGCATACATGCAAATACAAGAACAAGAGCATGTTGGTGTTAACCCATCATAGACATTAGGGTTGTGCCGATCGGCGATACATCGTCTGATCGCCATCTCCTACAGAGGCGACTTTTGTATTATTATTATGTATATTTTATTGTAATTCTGTATGGCATGGTTTTTATTTCTGAAGAAACATATACCCATTAATGGTGCTCTCTGCATAGACTATACTGCTCCCAGCAAGTATTATAATTAGCTTGACAACCCATTCAACCCTACTTTTACTGAAGCCTCAAAAAGGATGCGGCGTGGGCAGAGATTTATTTTCTAGTGAGACATGAATTGCCAGTTACCAGCTTGCACTATTTCCTTGATAGAAACAAATAGGCCCACAAGAATTTGTGAAGTACACCTATATTCCAGTTTATACAGTCCTAGAGCATGTTTCTACAATAATTCATCCAATTATTTAATCTAATCGTGTTCACAAGGCCAAGTAGAAGTAATGTATTCTCAACAGTTGATTGTGGTCGACTTGCCGTCAAGTGCACCAGCGTTCGTGATCAGCTTGGTCTATTCATGACTTAATTTAAATATGTAACCCTAACCATGTATAACATGGCGATATACACGCAGAGCAGCATAAACAGCGGCTGAAAGACGACCAATTCTATGACCAATCGATTGGTCGATGGGGGGGCAAAAAAAATATCTCTAGATTAATTTAAGCGTCCACGTTGCAATCTACTCTACCTGCTAGCCTAAATATCACGTAAGTGCTGTTTGAAGAAGGTCAGGGGTTTCAGATCCACTCTTGGTCCGAGTCCGACTCCGTTACGGCAGAGCTTCGGTAAAGCGGGTAACACCAGACCACGGAGCGCCACGTCGGGCCGCATCGCGTAGTAGATAGACAACACACGTCGGAAGATTTGATTTAAGGTTTTGTTCTGTGTTTAATATAATGGGTCTCAATGGATGGCCAAGGTGCCAATTCTGATATGTTCACATTCAAGCCTATCGAGCGTTAAACACGAACGTTGATGGAGCATCGTAGACAACATGAAAAATATAACTTTTAACTTTTAGATGATATGCCTGCTAACTTTTTTGTCGTCCTTTTTGAAAAAAATGCTGCCACACCGACGACTTCTGTGACATCTTGTCATTAGTTTGGAGAAGACTAAATGTTCAATAAGATACAACTAGCAGTCTTCCTTAAGTTGGGCGAGTTAAAAGTTGTGAAAACCGGGGTGTTTTGACCTACTCTTTTATTTAAGTCTTATAGTCTATTAAACCATACGATTATTAAATCAGATACTACGGAGCCTTGAATATTATTTTTATTAATAAATAATGTCATTTCCAACACAATATAGCCTAAAAATGTTATACATCAGTCTGCATTTGTCAGTCACTCACTTGCCCACAGTAATCAGTAGCAGATAGAATTTATTTATTTTGGATGATTGTTTTGATTTAAACTCTCAAAGCTAGGCAACTTCTAATTGTTTTGGCTTCTTCACTCAATGTCCGGCAATGCAAGCCATTTACCATACATTAGACAATACGCTTGCAGAGAATATTAACAGTGGCTGAAAAAAGAAAATACAAACCTTGAGCGACTGATCAGATTCATAAATTATATATATAT
>JAOPJO010000147.1:18878224-18899634 GCA_027123675.1 Molva macrophthalma
CACCATACATATAATGCTTTAGTCTTGTACTTTACTAAGGATAGTGTGAGTCTGCCTGTTTGCATGTCCTTGCATTGTAGAGAAATACTGTTGAAGTTCAAGAACAAATTATAAAGGCATCAAATATGGTCAGCTGGCCATCTGGCCAGATTGACGTTGTTCATACCTTCCTCTCAGGTGGATCCAGAGGCCTCCAGTTGTTAGCCCTGATCTGGAGCAACTCATCAAACTTAAGGCTGATGTTCTCAATGGAGAGCTGGAGCATGTCCCAGAAGCCTGCCAGGTCGGAGGACATTGGCTTTGGGTGAGCATTTGGGTTCTGATGGGGAAAAGAGGAAGAAAACAATGGAGATGGATGGGGTGGCGAAAAAGGTTAATTACAAGGATACAAGTTATAAGGATACAGTATTTTAACAAAGGAAGACAAGAAAGAAATGAATAGATAACAAAAGAGTGAAAGAGACATAATAGGGGAAGATGTGATGGAAGCAGGTAGGACAATCAAAAAGGTTTGAATGGAAGACAAAAGAGTATTCAATTACAAAAGACATTGCTGGGTCACTCACAATCCCAGATCATTTAAACCTACATGCAATTTAGGTCAAGGGTCATTGTCATGTTTGCTCCACACAGTGAGAATCCAAGCATGGGCCTCTGAGCACTTTTTGATTCCAGGACACACATACCCTGGGGTATGGGTATTCCACAGGGGGGCACCAGAAATTACTTCCTTTACATGATGAACAAGCTATCAATGATATGCCACCTTTCTATAATATGATCAAAACCATGATCAATAAAGGAATAACCTTTGAACCAACCAACTCTTTAAGGCGCAGTAAACCCAGTTATTAGCTGAATTGAATATGTTGACGTGGGTGTATATTAACAAACGGAATGGCAACTGGATTGGGTTACAGCGAGAGCCGGAGCTGCTTTACTGTAGCTTATATACACAAAACAAAGCAATCAAAACAAAGCACACGGCACGACTTCTGCTCCACCGCATCATCGCCCAGAGACAGTCTTAAAGGGAACGTATTCCTGACTCTGGCGGTTGTAGTGAATTATGCCCCGAGCCTCTGTGTGCAAGCCCACCACACGTCCCCCCAGAATTCACATACACCGGCATCGCAAACCTGGTGGGGGGCCGGACCTGTTCGTGAACCCCTGGGCGGGGACTGGAGAACGAGCCTGACCCACCGCAGGAGGCTTGGGTCCGTCCGAGGCCACCGCCGGACGGGAGGACGTCTGCGCCGCGGGGGTTGTGCCAAAGCGACGGGTTGTTCCAAGTCCAGGTGAGCTGGCTTGAGGCGGTTCACCGATATGCGGTCAGGCCAGCCCCCGACCGACCATGAAAGTTTTATCCCCCGGCTCGAGAACGTGGAACGGCCCGCCATAGGGGGGCTGCAGGGGGCTCCTGTGTGCGTCATGCCGGATGAAAACGTACCTCGCCTTGTGCAGGTCGGGTGGGATGTAGGCCGTGTCGGGACGTGGGCACGGGTGCAAAAGCGTTGTCTCGAAGGGCAGAGCGCTGCACCGTCAAGGACCAGGGAACGTTGGTCTCAGGGATGAAGTCGCCAGGCACCCGAAGCGGTTGTCTGTACACCAGCTCCGCAGACGAGGACTGAAGGTCTTCCTTCGGGGCAGTCCTGAGCGCCAGCATCACCCAAGGGAGATGGTCACACCAGCCGTTGTCCTTCATGCTGGCTCTCAAGGAGGCCTTCATGGACCGGTGGAACCGTTCGTACAGGCCATTTGTCTGCGGGTACGAAGAAGCTCTTGCGTGCCAGTGAACACACCAAGTGTGCAACACTGGCAATGAACGTATGCGACGATAGACTAAAAGTCCACACAGGCACACATAACCTTCTCAATAAACACAAAGTGTATAAGCGAAAGTATAGCGTATTCATAATTAATGGTTAGAGGACAGGATATTAACGACGCGGGTTACAATCCGTAACCAAGCAAGAATAACCGGTCACTCTTAATCCCAGCATAACGCTGGGACACCACCAGGTGACAGCAGAGATAGGCTTAAGTGAAGAACAACATTACGAATCGTAACAGCTCCGAGAGACAAGCCTATATCTAAGCCATAGAAGGGGCCCCCGACTCCAACACAGAGTGGCCGAGTGAGCCCCTAGATATGTCCAACATGTAAATGCGGACAAAGGGGCCGGGGGAAGACCATGATGCAGCCGCGCAGTTGTCTTCCACTGATACGCCCCTGAGTAAAGCCATAGAAGCGGCCACACCCCATGTAGAGTAAGCTCTAACACCCAATGGTGGCGCTAAGCCCTGCCGAGTGTAGGCTAAGCAAACACACATATCCAGTGAGACAGACGCTGCTTAGAGAAAGCGCGGCCCTTGGCAGCGTCGCTACAGCACACAAACAACTGTAGTGTGGAGCGGAACTCTGCCTCTGCCTCACTAGAATGAGGCGGGGGTTGGAAAGCCTTAAGCACAATTTGGGTCCCAGCGCAGGATTGGGTCCACTGTTTGTATGTTGCTGTCTTCTTGTTTCCCTCTGTTATGTGCAGGTGCCAATTAATCACTGATTCGTCATCCCGCCTCTACCAACCAGCTTCCAAAAAAAAAGCTGAAAAACAAAAAAAAAAAAAGAATGAAAAAAAAAGAAGAAAGAAAAACAAAGCAGGTCGGTCCCAGCTTCCTCTGCTTCTGCTGCCTGGTCCCCCTCGCTGCCTGGCGCTGCTGCTGTCGGCGTCGGCACCGTCGGAGAGGCGGTGTCCTGCTGCGGTGGGCGCGACAACGACCCCGCTTCCTGCCGGTCTGGCACAGCTGGAGGATGGCGCCGGAGAATCTTCTCCACGTCGTCAGGCCCACATTACTCTTTTCCAACTGTCATGGCCGACAGGCAGACGAGAGTAGATTATGTTGTTTACATCTGCAGCGCTCTGTGAGGCACAGACATACGTCTGTCCCACAAAGTGGCGAGCTGTTTTTGGGGAGGGAGGGAGGCAGTGGCTTTTCATTCGGACGCCTTCTGGCGTCCGGACAGAGGAGGGCTGCCAGGGGTGACTTGCAGGCGAGATATCCCTCTTGCCTGTGTAGTGGTTCAGCACTCCACCCTGGTAAGATGGTGAAATACCTTCACTTCGCTATCCTTCACGTTGTCTCCTCCCCATCAGCCACACATTATCTACCAGGTCCAGCGAGCCTTCATTGCGAGGAAGTTGGGACTAGCCGTACATACCCAGCCCGCTAGTGCTCTGGGGGCTCCCTCTGGAAAACCTGGATAAAGTCCAACCACTCCTGCTCATCGGATCTGACAATCTGCACCTAATCACACCAGTGTCATCAGTTCTTCTTGGTCCTAACGGCGGACCCGCAGCCATCAAAACCCAGAATTATCTTTCTACCTGCCCGTCGTATTGACAAATCCTGTTTGCACCAGCGTTACACATATAGCCAGTGAATGCGAGTGAGTGCTCCAAACTTTCATCAAAATATCCTACTTAGAGAATTTAATTATTATGGAGTTGGATTTTTTATCAAAGTGTACCAAAGTGGACCATTCGCAGATGTGGGGGTTAAGATAAAGTGGGTGTGCGTTCAATAATAAATCCATGTTTTGGAGATGTTAGTTGTTTCCCTGTGCGTTCGATAACTGAAAATAGGCTATCACTCTTTCGGAGTAAGTTGGTATCCAAAACAAAACTGTTGCGATACAACTGCAAACGTCATGTTATCAAAAGCAACCTATATTCAAGTCCCGCAGTGCAAGTAAACATTGGCTTGTAGTGCCGACTGCTATTGAATGATCAACACAGAAAGCGATAATTATATGAATGTAGTTAACCACTATGGATGCATTAAGACAACTGTGTGTGATTTAGCCTACTGCAGGTCAAAGTGAATCGTCGAAGAGAGTTCCTGCGGTGGAAACGTGGCTTAAGCTATTTTTATTTAATCTTTTTTTTATTATCTATCATCACAAACATCATGCACAAAAATTGCACAAAACTGTTCCAATAAAAAACACTAATGAATATAAACAAGAATGTGTCAATGCTGATATATGTTTCAGGGGCTACTAGAATCATCATACTGGTGTGATTGTATCCATCAAAGGGTTAAATTAAGCATTTAAAGGGGGATTTCAAAATATCAAGATATATTGTGGCTCGCAATACAGCCTAAAAATATAAAGATATTATTTATAGGCCATATCGCCCAGCCCTATAACAGATAACAAAATATGTCCACAGCTTCTTTCACAAGAGTAAATCCAAAGTTAAGTTATTCCCTAAATCACGCTACTACAACTACGGTAAGAAAACGGTAAGAAACCACTAAACAACGCAAATGAACTGGCACATTACAAAAGACTAAAGTAGCAATGCACGTCAAAGTGCAAAACCAACCTATCTTTAAGTGACAGTAGCCAGAATATTATGAACAAAAATACAAAGGCAAAAAATCGCTATGCTCATCTATAGTAAACAACGTTACAGAAAACAGCTTAAACCTGTGTCATCCATGTAAATATTATTTATATTGCAATAACTAATACAATGAATTTGCTGTATAGAGTAATGCTACTGTTCTGTATAAACTCTGCATATAATGTGAATGTAAACAACAACACTTGAATGTATAAATAACGCACACGTCTAAGGTGCCTTAGCTCCTAAAATGTCAACAACCAAAAGCAACTTTTCCACAGCTATGATCAAATGCAATATAGGTCCAAATAACACACAAATTACCCATATGCAGCAACATATTCCACTGTGTCAGTTTCTACATAACATGCCATCTAGACTGTGATCCTTCTCTATCATCCCCTATATCCATTTAATATCTCCCATAACCATTCAATATTTTAAGGCTGTTAAAATATTGCTACATTGATTTAAATCATATCAAGGTCGATTTTTGATGACTCTAGCCTGCAAATAAATTAGTTTAACCAAACACAATCGGGTACCTCATGGTCTTCACCTCGTCCATGTCACAATACAATGGCGGATAATGGCGAGGGTACTTAATATTTGCATTTCTCAACACACAGTACTTTTATTGCATCCACAGTGCAGGGCTTTTGGAGGAAGATGCTGGACCTTGCTGGTCCACTGCCAACTTATAAGCCCCCTTTGGCAAAGAGTGTGTGGCTCTTGTCCAGTGGTGCTTTGGCCTGTGGGCTGGTTGGCAGACTTTGGATACAATTGTACATCCATAGACCTATTATCATCGCTACATTTATTTCTGTATTACTAGAGAACTTTTACACTATTTGACACTTGGAGTTATTGGTGAACTCTGTTTCAACCTTCTAAATACATAGAAGATTTTGAGTCAAATGAAGATAAGCATTTCTTTACTAGCTGAGATTGAGGTCGTTTTCATCTGCACATATCTTCATGGAAAATGTTGCTTAAATTGTTTACACATTTTGAAGCATTGTTCCTCAGTTTTTCTCATTTTTTTGTATTGTTTAGTGTATGGTGTTTGATCTAAACTGACTTTATGCTTGTCTGCCTTGGTCATCCACACGTGGCTGAAGTTGAGGATGTCTCCAAGAGACCAGCTTGGAGGCTATAGGGTTGTGCAAGTGTCCCTGTACTTTCCTTTAGCTCTTCCTTCAGAGCACATCCAAGTTCTGTGACTAGTATTATTGATTCTGCTTGTAACTCATCTTTCCAGTTAAAAGTAAGAGAGCTAAAGAGATAAAATAAAGAGACACTCACCAGATTCTCCTCACATAGCTTCCTGAACTGCTGAAACTTCTGTGTCATTAGCAGCTTGGCACTTCCTACTGCGCTTCTTACTTTACCCAGCACTGCAAAAAAAGTGGGGTGGAACCACAAAAACACAATATCTGACATTAAACATAGCATTCTTATTTTAGACATATTTTTCAGCAAATTATACTTTTCAGCATTAGAAGTATGACTGTATTATATTCAGTCATTTTATAAATACAAATAATCAATATTATCTAATGCCATATTTTGTCAAACCTGATTACGCCCATTATTTGCATGCAACATTAGAATGATGGAACATAATGGGATTTGGGTATTTTAGTCAAAATAATGAAATACAAGAACTCTGCCATGGAAGTCTTAACACACGTAGACATGTTGACAGATGGATTATGACATATGCCACTAAAAAAGACATACTGTCATTTGTCAGGTAATTTGCCTGTTGGTCCAGTTCCATCTGTCGACACCAGCCCTCCATACGGTCGGTTTCTGCCTGGAGAAGCTTCAGGAACCAGTGCCCATCCCTCTGACAAACTGATCGCTGGACAACCTAGTATCGTACACCATGAAACCAGCCAAAAGGTCTTCACTTTTCCAATTCATACATTGATTTTGAGTTTCTAGCCTTGCAACATTCAGCTATATATTAGAGAGAGATATATTTATGAGATCCCATGATTCCAAAAGTGGGGCGAGGCTGGTCAGATAAGTCGAACAACAGAGATACTTCATCCCTGCTTAAATGAGAAATACAAACTAGCAAAAAAACCTAGAAGAAGCATTGTCACTTCAGTGTCAGAATTCTCCCCATGTTCATCAAGATAGAATGACAGCACCAAAATTACAACCGAAATTAACATAGATATCACTGAATAAATTAACTCCAGAAAACCAGAATGGTGGTTTCTATAGTCTGTGTTGAGTTAGTGGTAACTCGTACATTTTGGAGACTTTGGGTCAACCACTTCCTATTTGGCATTCCAGATAAGAGTGTTGATGCTGTCGGATAGATCTTCCTCCTACTAGCCAGTACTTTATAAGTATCTTCCCATAGACCTGTTCAGGGCCAGGATAAACAGATTTTGGTCATAAGACTGGATAAGGATGGTTAATGGATGTTTGCCATCCAGGACAATGGGATGTATAGGTTCAGGTTTGATCCTATAGATGGTGTGTAACGTGGGGATCTCTGAACTAATAGGTACTGTAGCCGAGGTTGTCAGGTATACAATGACATAATTAATCCCCCCTGGGGATTAATAAAGTACCTACTACTAATACTAGTAAAAATCAGTTCCAGTGGAGTGCAAGTGCAGGGTGTAAGCCATCTTGGAAAGATTACAACTCTACTTGCAGTTGGCTTTTGGAGGAAGATGCTGGACCATGGTTTGGTCATTGCCGGTCCACTGCCCACTTTTTGGCAAAGAGTGTGTGGGGCTGTGGCCTGTGGGCTGGTTGGCAGACTTTGGATACAATTTTCTACTAAGGAAGCTTTGTCTTGTTCATCAAGAAACTCTTCAGGATGCTCTGGAGCATGCCTCTAGCAAGGCCTAGATGGCACAATAAGGTCTACAAGTAAGGCTAAAAGGGAAAACCTGCCACTCATAGACCTGGGGTTCAGTTTCACAAATCAGGTCTAGCCAAAATGAAACATGAGAGGGCAGTTCTGAGGATAACAGGCGTAACTGGTGGTACAACGCCTGTAAATAAACATTGATGGCCAAAGAGTGCCTGTATATCACCACTAATGGTCAAAGTTTGCTCTCAAAACTGTAACAAGACACCAGGTAATGATGGGCCAAGAGTGGGACCAGAAAGCAAGCAGTTATTGAAACTGAAAAGAGCAGAAAACTAGACGCTTCTTGCCACTATGTTGGGGAAGAATGTAATGGGGGATGTACCAATATTCACCATCTGGTTGAACATGGGAGGTATCGACTAAAGAATCCCTCATCTTGTAGCTTGTGGATCTCACTATGATGCACTTCTGCCATCTCTGGTCTGGATAGAAGCCGGCATTCTGCTCTGTGGTGCAACAGCTTAACGACCGTTATGGAAGTGGACAGGGAAGACATTTTGGAAGACCTGTGCAAGGGGGTAGCTTAGCTAACTGTTCCCTTTGTTTTGTTTATGGTGGTCAGATTTTCGAAAAGCTAGAGAGCATATTGATCGTGTCTGGATCAGGGGACATCTTTGATTTTTCTTTGAGGAAAGCTATCCATCTCCCACAGAATGTTTCAATTATTTTACAGAATCTTTACATTGCTTAGAGCTCTCATGAGCTCAGAGCTTAGGTTAGCAAGCGGTGAATAGAGCCTGTTTGGAATATTGGTGTGGTGTGCAGCATTCTGGTCGGCCTTGAAGTGTCCAGCCTAATTCAATGCAAACAGCAGAAGGGCACCGGTCAGGCCTGTCCACAACTAGTCAATTGGTACAAACGGGAATGTTCTGTAGGATTTAGGGTTTTATTAGGATCCCCATTAGCTGATGCAGAAAACAGCATTTACTCTTCCTGGGGTCCACACGAAACATATGACAAAGAAAAAACCATCACAAAACACATAACAAAGAACAAACCATCAACACACAAAAACCACAAATAAAAAAATATGATCAAATAAAGTTAATAAATAAAATAAAAGAATAAGTTCAGCAATGCACACTTAGATTGAATGCAAACAGACATGAGGTGTTGCTTCCCTTGTTTTTTTTAAACTAGCTATATTTTGTGTTTTAGAGACATGACCTGGAGTGCCTTTCAGCCATAGCTCTATACAGCACGTTACTTCGAATATGTTTTGGTTTTGGAATTGTGTAGTTACCAATGGTGACATGTCTTGTGGGGTATGTGTGTGCATTAAAGCTAAGTGTGAGCTGCCTATACAAACAGTCAGGGATTTTCAATACAATCATATTTTTTTACAACAGAAAAAAGTAATGCTTTTAACCTTGCATGAACTGTCAGGCAGAAGAGTCGGTTGTTGTTTATATTAGCTCTCAGTGTACACTGAAGGGCAAGCCGAGCTGCTCTGTTCTGAATCCGTTGTATCTTCCCTAGATTTGTCTTTGTAGTACCTGACCAGACCAATGGGAAATTATCTTAAAGTAATACTACTAGAGTCTTCAGGTCTTAAAAAGAGCATCTCTTGACTACAGACAAAACTTTTGCACAAGTGAATCTATATTTCTTGACCATGTCAGTTTACAGTCTAAAGTTACACCAAGAAGCTTTGTTTCCTGTACTTCTCTACAAGATTCAGCTGGGGTTTAGAGCTTAATTTAGTTTGACTTAGTTTTAACTTATCTTATTTTTGTTCCCAATACAATGCTCTTAGTCTTAGATATGTTCAGGACAAGTTGTTATCAGTGATCCAGTTAAATACTATCTGCGAGTCTTTGTTGAGGGCTGAGGTGATTTCCTTGACTGTTGACTGTAATTGAGAAGAGAAGTGGTCTAAGTAAAAAGCCCTGCGGGATCCCACACTGTACATTTCTTAAATTTGAGAGACTTTCGTTTAAGAAAACCGTCTGTGTTTTATTAGTTAGGTAGTTTTCTATCCATGCTAGGGCAGATGGAGAAAAAAACAATAACACTTTAATAAATAACAAGTTTCCTTAATAGCAAGCTATGATCAATGTCATCAAAGGCATTACTGAAGTCTCATAGAAATGCTCCTATGATATTATGTTGATCAATATCTTATATCCAATCATCTGTAATTTTTGTGAGCGCTGTGCATGTTGATTGCCCTTCTCTATAAACATGCTGGTAGTTGCTTGTGAAGTTGTACATAGAGAAATAGCATTTGCATTTTCTGCAACAAGCTGATCAGCTGCCAGTAAAGCCAGTAAAGGCAGAGAAAGAGGCTAATGATTACCTTAGCCTCTTTCCAGGTTTGTTTGCACATATAACCGTCAAGACTGAGTTTGAAGATGTAGAGTATGTAAGTAGCAATTTGGTCCGCTACCATCCTCAGTAGTTTTCCATCCAATGCCAGGTGGTTTCTCATTATTGATAGATGATAATAATTAGTTTGTTCTTCTATAGTCACTTTACAGAATTAAAAATAGCAGTTCTTATCTTACATATTTTGTCTAGTATACATGAATATAATGGCTCACAGTGTAGTGTTGGCATTTCCTGCCTGAGTTTACAGACTTTGCCAATAAAAATGATAGTTAAATTAATTGGCAATATCTACAGGATTAGTTATAAAAGACCGTCCCGCTTAAATGAAAGATGGAGAAGTTACTCTTCCTGCCCATATTGTAATTTAGGTGCTCCAGAGCTTATTTTCAAATTTTTGTTAAAAGTTCCTCATTTAAAATATACTTGCCAACAGGTGTGCAGCCAGACCTATTTGCCACTCCTTTTGCATCACCTCTTTGAACAATGCATTTTCGTAATTCATCATCAAACCAGGGAGCCAGTTTCTCGACAGGTGCATGCTTATCCAAAACTGGAACCAACAGTTCAGGGAAAATAAAATAAATCTGGGTTGCTTTGTGTACTGACATCAGACCAACAGAAATGTCCAATATCATCCATCAATTTATGTTTAGATCTCCCAGGACACACATTTCTGTAATTTCATTGCATGCTTGATCAAACATTTCACACAGATTATCAAGATACTGATTGTTGGAGCTTGGTGGCCTATAACAGCATCCCAGCATTATAGGTTTTAGATGAGGCAGGTTAACCTGTAAGCATAGCATTTCAACTCACAACATTAGATCCCATCTGAGCTTAACAGGGAGGTGGCTCTGAATGTACATTGAACCTCCTCCCCATAGATGTCCTTGTCCTATCTATTCTAGCTAAAGTTATCTATATCCTTTATTTCTTAGGCTACATACATTCACATGAGCTATTTTAAGCCCTTTCTTGGGAGGTGTTGACATCAACATGGTGTAAAAAAAAATCAATATTCAGTCCAGTGGGGTGGACAATAATTATATTACAGCAGATGTAGGCAATGTTTCCCTTGATTCGTTCAGCTTTCATGATCGGGACAAGTTATTCCAGCCTTACGGCTACATTGTAATCCTTGTTAAGGTAGATGTTCGTACCTCTTAGTTTGTTTCTGCTTGCCATAAAAGGAGCTTTGTCCATCCATCTTAAAACCTTGAAGACGATCGGTCTGTGTCGGTTTCTTGCTGTCGTAGGATCACCTGTCCAGTTAGCTCGCTCCACTTTGATCCATTCGTCATCCAGTTTTTTTTGCTGAGAAACCAGCGATCTTGCTCTCAGTTCCCTCCCAGCTCTCGAGTTGACACTCCGTGGCTCCGTTTATATTCCCTTTCTATGAGGTTGTCAATTTGCTTGTTTGTTGTCTCCATGAATAGTTGTAGAAACGTTTGGTAGGTATTTTCCCAAAGATCAATCATGTCTTAAAGGACACCTTATGCTGTTCTAAGATTTATGTTAAGACATTGGCAGTAATATATTCCTTATCAGCAGTGGACTCTTTCAGGGTCTTTTTTCTGAGGCATTTCTCAAAAGTAAGGGAAGAGGCCTGGCAACAATAGCCAGCTTGGCCACACTACACTATGCCACACTCAGAGGCAGTCTTAACATAGAGGCATAGGCTGCGGCCACTTGGGGCCCCCCACCAGCGGTCGTAGTAGGGGGGCCCCCAACCAACCTTAAAAAAAAAAAAAAAAGACCCTCATCACGAACCCTTCAAAAGCATTGTAAATTCTAGTAATATTCTTAAGAAATACGTTGAAACGTTGAAGTAGTAGTTAAAATGTCCAGTCCCTACACATACACCCCTACTTTCACAATGAAATGGACTAGTCCATAACGGTGCGCCGCGCAAAAGATAAACACACAGTGACAGGAGGACTGTCACTGGGAAGTACTGTACACAAAAAGACACGAAACGCGAAAATGAAATGAAGAAGTTACCCAAGCGGCTCTAATAAAAGAAAAAAACGTAAAGACGCCAATAACTTTGTGTTAACGCTGCCAAAGCTGACACACTTTTTTACGGCTGGGGATCATACAGACAACAACAACAACAACAACAACAACGTCCAAAGAGTTGAACATGCAGCTACAGCAGCAGCTAGCTGTGAAGTGGCGCTAGGTGAGGAGGATAACGTCAACCAACAAAATGAAGAGGACATCACCTTGTTGCCGCCCACCGACAGTGGTGTTATCGACGCCGTTGACACAGATGCGGTGGAACTTGAAGAGTTGTCCAGTGATGGGAATTTTGACAGCAATGATGATGACGATAATGGGGCTTTGGTGAGTCAACCACCTACGCCTAGTGCTAGTTCTTCTGCTAGTAATAGCCCTAGCTCTAGTGCTAACCCTGCTGTAGACACCGACCAAAGCGCTGTAGGCTTGCTTACTGATGACAATGTGCTCTGGCCTAAAAAGCGATGTGCGATCGCTCGCAAAGGTCCCACACAAGTAAGATTAGAATTCCCAAAAGATCAAGAGGGCCGCAGATTTACCACTAATAATTACTACATAACTATGAAAAATGGGGAGAAGATCAATAGGACGTGGCTAATATACAGTACATCAGGGGACTGTGTGATATGCTTTTGTTGCCGTCTTTGGAGAGGGGAAAACACAGTTAAGTTCAGATGGCTTCAACAATCGGAGAAACCTCGGAGCTCATCTGAAACAGCATGAGTGGTCTGCTGAACATGTGTCTCATATGGAGTCCTGGCACACACTTACCCAAGGACTTCAGACAGGCACAGCCATTGATCAGCTGAACCAAAATGCAATGACGGCAGAAATTGAGAGATGGAGAAATATTTTAATGGGATTGCTTGCAATAATTACCCATCTAGCTGAGCTTTTTCTATCTTGCTTTTCATGGGCATACAGAGAAGTTATATGAGCATGGCAATGGGAACTTCCTAGGACAAGTACAGCTGATGGCAAAATTTGACCCTTTCATGAAAGAACATTTAAGAAGAATCCAAGAAAAAGAGCTCTCAGACACTTATTTGAGTAAGCACATCCACAATGAATTGATAGCACATGTGGCAAAGGGCACCCTTGATGCCATTGTTGAAAAAGTGAAGAGGAACAAATATTATGCTATCATAATGGATTGCACACCTGACATCAGCCACAATGAACAGCTGTCTATGGTCCTGCGCATAGTTAATTGTGAGCTCCACAAAGGCGTGTCCATCCACAAGCATTTTGTAGTCTTTATTTTGGCAGAGGACACAACTGGCAAAGGCCTACTCAAACTTTTCCTTGGACATCTGGAAACACTGCACCTGGATATCTCTGACTGCTGTGGTCAATCTTATGACAACGGCAGTAATATGCAGGGAAAGAAGCAGGGAGTACAAAAGAGGGTCCTTGACCTCAACCTCAAAGCCCTCTGTGTCCCGTGTGGAAGTCACACACTGAACCTGGTCATTGGGGATGCTGCCAAATCCTCCACAATATCCCTTAAGTTCTATGGTGTGATACAGAGACTGTACAATCTTTTTAGTGGCTCTGTTCAACGGTGGGCCATTCTCCAGGAGAATGTGAAGGATTTTACCATCAAGGCCTTGTCAACCACCAGATGGGAATGCCGTGTGGAGGCTGTAAAAGCTGTACGGTATCAGCTTCCAGACATTTTGAACGCCCTGGAGGCTGTACATGACCACGCCATAGAAAAGAAGGATTCAGAGTGTGCATCCACTGCTTCAAGCCTCTGCCAGGAACTGAAGAAATGGCCATTTATGGTAAGTTGTGTGGTGTGGTACAATGTATTGTATGTTATCAACAAAGTTAGTAAGCTCCTACAGGGCCCCAAAGTGAGCATTGAGACCATGAAGAGGGAAATCTCTGCAGTCATAGACTTCCTCCAAGATTTCAGGGAGCACGGATTCAATGCTGCAAAAATAGATGCCAGGGAAATTGCAGAGAAGATTGAGATGGAGATGATCTGGCCAGACGTTTGGCAGAAAAAAACAAAAAGGCAGTTTGACTATGAGGGCACAGAGGAGACTATTTCAACTGCAGAGGAACATTTCAGAAGAGAGTTCTTACACCTAGTTGATACTGCCCTGGTCAAGACTAGGGAGAGATTCTCATACATGGAGAACTTTTTTAAGTTGTATGGATTACTCTACTCCACTGATATAATGAAAAACACAGTGCAGGCAGGCAATCTAGAGGAATGCTGCAACAGGTTTGAGAAGGCAATGGAGGATGTAGATGCAGGGGACCTAAAAATGGAAATTACAGGTGCTGTTAGGTCTTTCCCCCCACACATCCCATCGCCATTGGAAGTTCTTAACTACATACACACAACGAATCTCCTAGATCTTTATCCAAATCTAAGCATAGCCCTGCGGCTCTTGCTTACTCTTCCTGTTACAGTTGCATCAGGTGAGAGAAGTTTCTGTACACTGAAATGACTGAAAACATATCTGCGCTTAACTATGTCCCAAGAAAGATGTCTCATATTCAATGTTTCCATCGAGTATGAGATAGTGGAAACTCTTGATACAGACTGCATGATTACAAGATTTGCTGAGGCCAAGGCTCGCAGAGTAAGATTGGTATGAACATAATGCGAAAGACAAAAAACAGGCATGAGGAGGAAGAGAGGGAGGAGGAGAGTAAGGGACAGAGACAAAAGCAGATGGAACACTCATCACTCAAACACAGTCATAAAGAAGAGCAGGAGAAGAACAGAAAAAGGAGGAGAGGAAGAGAAAGAAAGACAAGGGAGAGAGAGTAAAAACAGGCATGAGGAGGAAAATCATTTAACATAATACAAAAATTCATATTATTTCTTAATTGTTCTTAATCAATCTTAATTGTTCATAGACCATATTGTTAGTTGGTGAAAATGTTTTTTTTATTATTATTATTATTTTACAGGTACAACTGCGCATCATGTTGGTGTAAAGACCTGTGAGAAGACGTCAACAAGTAGGACTCTCTGTGTCAGAAGCGTGTGATGAAGAGAACAATCTCATAGACTCACCTACTCACACACACACACACACACACACATGCTGTCTCAAAAAACAAAACAAATAAACAGTGCTGCTTTTCCTGGCATTTTGGCAAAGAAAAGTGTTATCTTAAACCTTATTCTCTGTTGGGTTCCATTGTGACTATTAGTTTGTGTAGTGCTACACTTTGTGTTTTCACTGCTTTCCATCTTCATTTTGGAGTAAAGAAGTGTATGCAGAGTTTAAAGGGGACGTTTTATTTCTCTTCTCCAACCTTTACATCCCTGTAGATTAGCTTTATCTGCCTATCCACCATTCAGTTGGTACATTTTTTTTTTCGTTCTCTTCGATTTTTTTCGTTCTCTTCGAAGATCGGATGAGGGGGGCCCCATACATACCTTCGCTTTGGGCCCCCAATTTGCTAAATCCACTACTGGCCACACTCTGCTACACTAGACTACAATATGCTATCCAGTGCTATGCTAGTGATATGTGTGTTATGTTGTACATCCTTGCACTTAAAAATAGTACTTAGCATTGTGTAGCATCTTATCCTAGCTATCTTTGTTGTATACGGGGAATGGGTTAACCTAACAATTGTTAGTGCTTGGCACTTGTTTCTATGAACATCCTTACTGTACCGACAGCGATATATTGTTTCTCTTTCTTCTGACAAATGTACTTATTGCAAGTCGCTTTGGATAAAAGCTAAATGCCCTAAATGTAAATGTAAATTTGTGTACTTTACCATGAAAAACCCGATCAGTTAGCCTTCCATTTACCGGAGCGCTCCATGGTAACTCTGTTATGAATGTAGATGGGATATTGCCTCTGCAGGATATCTATGGGATAGGAATACTCAGTTAGGCTGTAAAGGCATTAGTGATGGAATACTTCAGCTTTGGGTTGAGAGGAGGGATGTTAAAGGACACAGAGGCGCCCTGGACTGCCACCACTTCATGACGTACAGTCCAAAGAGCCCAAGCCTGGCTTCCCGAACACTCTTACCCTAACCCTTACAAACTTTGGCACCACACGACTTCCACAATTTTCCCCTAGAGACTCCATTCCACTTTTACAATGTTCATATTTGCTTGGAATCGCGCGCTACCATTCCGATTTTTTAAATATTTTATACTTTTTTAATTATTAAACTATCAAATATTATTTTTACAGTGGAAGTCAATGGGAGGTCGGCGAAGTCGTCCGCCTGAGACTTCAGACTTCGCAACTCGGTCAATTTTTAACCCTTAAACTTCCTTCAAACATTTATTTATTATGGATTTTGTTCATTTAACAAACAGAGAATAATACAAAACAGCACAATAAGGCACATATAATGAAACAAAAACAAAACAAAACAAAAGGGGGACTTGCAATAAGGCATACTCCCACACAGTGTGCTACAGTCATAAAGATTACATTCTCTATACTTCAATCAAATAAAAGACAAGACAAAAAACAAAACTAAAAAGACTAACTCAGTCCTATTTGTCATCCATCCAACCATCTACATCCATATTGTTATTCTCAAGAAAATTATAGAAAATGTTCCATATTTTCCAAAACTTGTCAAGTTTGTTCTTTGTTGTGTAGCTTATCTTCTCTAAAGCAAAATAAAAGGTCATTCCCCTCAACCATTGTGCTGTGACACAAGGTGTGTCTGACTTCCATGAGCAAGCAATACATCGTTTGGCTTCTAAAAAACAAATATTCAGTAAAGACTTTACTTTTTGGGTGGTAATGAAGCCCTCTGGGTAGAGATTTAATATACATAATTTAGGATCGAGAGGAACTTCCTCACCAATGATTTGGCTAGCCAGGTCCAACACTCTCCTCCAAAATGAAAGTATCTATGGACATACAATGAAATAAGGTACCTTTTTGGTCTTTACATTTGAGGCAAGTATCGGGTATATTAAGATTAAAGCAATGCAATTTAGCGAGTTATATATTTTGAGTTATATATAGTCTAGTTAGCCATTTATACAGCAGTAGTTTTGAGTTTGTATTGATGGATTGGGTCTGAGCAAGGAGACATGCATCTGACCATTCCTCCTCTGTTAAATTCTCCTGCAAGTCTGTTCTCCACACTTGTAGTAAGCAATCTGATGACTCTTTAGACTTACTTACAAACAGCTTATACAACAATGAAATCTGGCCCCTGGAGTGTAAAAAAGTAGTTGAGTGTAGTCTTCCAGAGAGGATCAGGGAGGAAGTTTCATACTATTGCTCTGTTTGGAGAGGATGAAGCTCCTTAGTTGCAAATATTTAAAAAAGTGTTTTTCAGGAATCCCATATTTTGATTTAAGCTCCTCAAATGATATAAGAACCAAGTTATCATTGTAGAGGTCAGCTATCTTGGCTATACACTTAAAAGCCCAGATTTTAAACCCTAAGTCTTCTCTACCAGGTTGGAAGTCATCATTATCATATTATATTATTATATTATTATATATTATTATTAAGTGATTTCTCCCAGATATGCAAAGACGTTGCGCCAAACCATTAGAGACTTTTTGAGAAAGGGGTTTTTAGTCTGTTTGATTAGTTTCTGCTTGCTTGCAGAGTATATATACAGGTTTAAAGGAATGTTAACTAAATGTGATTCTATTAAGGCCCAGGCTGGAGGGAGATTTTTCTCAAAATAAAACATTGCTGCTCTGATTTGAGCTGCCCAGTAATACCATTCAAAAGCTAACCATTGCGGACGTCACGGACCCTTACAATGTCAATATTTAACCTAGAAACACAATGTAAAGCTTAAACTGTTACGGTATTTCTTGTTTCACTGGCGCTAAAACAATTTATTGATTGGAAATATGATTGTTGAGCATCGGGTGTTTGTGGGTGCCAAAATATTTTTTGAGAACGAGTCTATGGCTAGTGGCTAGGTTCTTCTTATATATCCGGGTGTGTGCTTCCAGTAGAAGCTAAAGGCTAATGTGCTTAAAAACATTTTTTCACATCATGCTATCTACACTAACGATATGGCATGTGAAAACTTCTTTACGTCTTAAACTGTGTCGCTTTATTAAAACTACAGCACTCACCGCATTTTCTGCAGGAAATGCATTTTCTAGTTTTTATTGTCATTCTATCTTGAAGGCAAAGAGAAGACG
The DNA here is from genome assembly GCA_027123675.1 of Molva macrophthalma. Taxonomy (NCBI): domain Eukaryota; kingdom Metazoa; phylum Chordata; class Actinopteri; order Gadiformes; family Lotidae; genus Molva; species Molva macrophthalma. The sequence goes on from JAOPJO010000147.1 coordinate 18,896,028, forward strand.
TCTGACACCAAAGTGACCATGCCTCTTTTAGTTCGTTTTTGTGTTATTCTCAATTGAAAAGCTTAAAATATTTAGCTTTTTTCAAAATAAGCAGGATAAAGTGTTTCTGTTGCTCTGACATCTGAGCCTGTTGTTATGAAGCCTCTCAGAGTAGGACATCTGTCCAAAGTAGCAAAGAATTCTGAGGATGAGGTCATTTTGGTGCTAATCCTACTTTTAGGAGTAAAAGCAAGTTATCAACAATCCTACATCCTAAGGTCTCTCATAACTCAGAGCAAAGTTTTGAGTGCTGAAGAGGACTCCTATCAGTTAGTATTTGCCAGAGTCTCCGCCCCACAAGACATTAATAGTAGACTACTCTACTTCTGGTATGCACTTCAAGTTAAAAGTGCCATTAATGGTGGTCAATATCGTTTTCCACACAATCCTTTTCATGATGACATTTTCCATTTTGTAAATCTTGTTCTTACCATCAATGTATTTATTGTTTTTTACTCACAATCTCTGTGAGTAAATTGCTCAAGATCCAAGCATCTTCAAAACAGTCAAGACCAAGAATGTCAATGATGTTGTATTAAATGGGATGGGATATTGGCACAACGTTGATCTGCCAATAGACTATACAATACAAAATCATCTCGCCTCAAACCTGTGCAGCGGTCTCCGCCTCCGCCTTCATCAATAAGCCTATACATTTTCTATAGGAAAAGCAATTCCTATCGAAATGAAAACATACACGTATGTAATATTTATATATATATAGTTGTACAATTATCTTATCATTGATCATATTTGAATGTCTGTCAAAGTTATATTTTTCTCCCTAAAATGTCTTCTATCTTTTTTATCACTGATTACGTCGTAAAATAGTGAAATCAATCATTCCCTTCGCGGGTCTTTAGACTACAGTGGATAAAGCAGACAACAAGGGGCTAAAGGAACCTTTTAGTTCTGTGAAATGTAGTTCCTGGGACTAAAGGTTCCGGGTAATTTTGGTGGAAACGCGTCTAAAGTGAGACAGCTAGTTGTACCCAAACAGTATGTATTTACCGTAAAACAAGTCAGAACCTCCATACATCAGCCACAAATGGAAGGGTTAGAAGAATATTTTAACAAAACATTAAAAGACATGTTAAGGAAAGAAGTAGCTAAAGATAGCAGAGAATGGGATTTGTTGCTGCACCATCAACTCAGGCAACTCATGCACTGTAGAAAATTATCTGATCAATAAGTTATGTTAACTTTCAACAACTCTAACATAAAATAATGTTTTATGAAATTTCAATTTAAATGTATGAGTTTTCAATCTTCCAATGTAGGTTCATAAGTTACTTCAATGAATCACAAATTGCAGGTGCTTGAATGAACTTGCCATTTTAAATTGAGTGGGCTCGTACAACTGGCGTGTCTGGAGGACAGCTCTTTGCAGGTGTGCGAGTCGCGAGACCAAGCCTCGACGCCCTCGAGACGTTGAGAATTTGAGATTGAATTTGAAGTTTACGCGCCAGCCACCAGCAAGCAGACGAGACAAGTCGGGTTGGCTTGAAGAAGTTGACTTTTGGTAAGTGTTCGTGTTTTGTAGATATTTAGAATGTGCGTAGATGAAGCAAATAACGTGATTAACGTTAGCTATCTTTATCTTTCGATATTTGCAATAACTGATATCATTTTAGCGAGGCATTTTATCGGAATGTGCCTCGCACATTCCGATAAAATGCCTCGCTAAAATGGCTGACTAACGTTAGCTAGCTAGCTAGCTAGCTTCATCAACCTGGACTTCACCGGGCATGTTCTCTAAACTTAGGCTAGCTAGACTAGTTTGCTAGCTAACGTAGCTAACGCTAGGAAGGCAGACAACATGTGCACGTGCCCTTCGGCCCTGAGTAACGTTAGCTGCCTGTCGATCATGGTGGCGATACCAGCTTACTAGCTTATTAGTGGCCGCTAGCTAACGTTAGCAGTCCATTGCTTGTAGCTAGGTTGCAGCAAGTTCATTACTGTTTCTATTTTACTGAACATCGGTTGCGTTAGCTACATGGTTAGCCAGATAGACCCACGTGTCGTGTGTGATATGTTTATAAACAAATTAATTAAATGAAAAAAATGCAATCTTTTAGATTGTCTAAACAAGATAGACTGATTCAAAGATTTTCTTTAATGAAAATAACTATGCTGAAACCACTAACAAGGACTGGTGAACAGAACGCATGTTAATAAGTTCACTATATTTTGAACTTGCATAGCAAAATTGAAATGGCAATGAATGTACAGTCATGGTGACTTATTAGAGACACTACATTACATTACAAAGAACAATCCAAAGCTTAATTAGAGTCAAAATAATGAGTTGAAGCAATTCATAAATCCAATTAGTTAGTTAGACTTAACTAGAGATGTGCTCTTGTTAATTTTTGCAATTCACATCACTTAAAGCTTTTCTTCTGTTTTGTTTGTTTCAGGTGCTTTGTGAATTACCAGGCTTAGCTACTCGTTGGATGAAGTGGACTTGTAAGTTTTGCAATTTTGCCTCATACAAGCAAAAGACTATTGTAAATCATTACAAGGACAAGCATGGACGTGGAAGAACTGGTTTTAGTTGTATTTACCCTAATTGTTATACCGTCTTTCAATCCCATGTGGAACTTGTACAACATTTGAAGGGCCACAAACAAGGAACCAGTCCCCTTGATAAACTTCACTGTGAACTTTGTACTTTTTCAGCGCCAAGCAACATCAAACATTATTTTCTTAATTTAAAGAGACATTTGATAAATAGAGAGACTGTGAATTGCCCGTTTGTCAGGTGCTCTTTTAAATCTAGAGTAACCTCAACTTTTACTGCTCACATCCGACATCATCAGGCTTCTACATTCAATAATTTCAAACCTGAACTTATTCTTCATTGTCACAGTCAAGCTTCTGTCAATGATGAACAGGATAACTTTGATTTAGAGTCACCAGATGTTTCAGTGACTGAACCTGACTCTCAGCCTACACAGAAGTCAGTTGAGCGCCCAATTGCATCCCTTTTCCTTCGACTGCAAGCCGTCCTTCATGTGTCAAAGTCTGTGATTCAAGAACTTGTGGATGACTTGTTTGATATTGGAGAACGTGCTGGACAAATAACTAAGGAGTCAATTGAGAATGTTTTGAAGGAACATAATTACACATCTGAGGAATGTTTGACATCGTTGACTGAAGCATTTCAAAGTGCTAACCCACTAAATTTGCTTTCAAGAGAAGGATCTTTAGGCACCGACTACAAAAGACAGTCATATTACAAAAATAACTTTAGTGTCATTGAGCCTGTTGAATATCTTTTGAACAGACAAGAAAAGTCTCATACTGTTCTCTATATCCCTATTCTAAAGTTACTTTCCAATCTTCTTAAAAGAGAAGAGGTACTGCAAGCATTAGGGAAAAACAAACCTGTTTAACAGTCTGGCCACTACAAGTCTTTTCTGGATGGTGACTTCTATAAATCGAATGGAATTCTCTCAGGTCAAGAACTAAGTGTAGCTATTACTTTGTACACTCACCGGCCACTTTATTAGGTACACCTGTCCAACTGCTCATTAACGCAAATTTCTAATCAGCCAATCACATG
>JAOPJO010000147.1:18930383-18942243 GCA_027123675.1 Molva macrophthalma
GGCAATGGGGGTAGAAGAACATTTTCACGTGCAGCATGCATATGCAACTCAGAGTGACCTATCGTATTTCGAAAGGATTCGGAAGGACTAAACGTTTTCTCGGGGAATGACACCTTTAACAAAGATCACACACTGCGTTCCGCTTGTTTCTTTCCTACTTAGCAGCTGTCTCTGTTGGTGATGTTCCAACATTCCTGTTTATATTTTTTGTTCGATTTTGCAGTGTTTTAATTCATTGTTTCAGCTGTCATTCGGCATTAACAACTTTATCATTGTAAACCGCCTGCATGTCTTGTTCCCTCATCAACAAGTCAGTGTGCCCGTAGTAGAATATTTTAGCCAGAGCTATCATTCTGATAAGTTGAGCTATAATTCCCCTGTATTTAAATATAGTCAAATGATAATCGTTTATCCAATGTGAGCCTTAAAATACAAAAACATATTCATTAAAAATATGATGGTTGTGGATTAAGGTGAATCTGTAATATTGTACAGAAAGCAATAAAATAAATAAAAGGCACAGCTGCTGTGGTGGTTGGTAAATAATGTTGTTTGGTAGCATGCTCCCGAAACTGTATTTGTGCAAAAAATCCTTGCTCGGGCCATTTGTGGCCTTGGACCGTCCACTCCAATGTGGAAACCAATGTCAATTGGCAATGTCAGTTATTAATATTATATTTAATTTGTGGTAAAAATGTAAAATCATCAGGCGAAATTGATCACATACAAAATGTGTAAATTACTGCAAACGTACAAACAAATTCACACTTAATGAAACTGTACAAGCACGTTATTCAGATTCATTTGAGAAACGGTTGATGCTGTGTGGTAAGACATAACGATACGTTTCCTCATTTCCATCAACCAACCTGTGCTGCTCTGGATGGTCCTGACTGTTGTTGCAGTGGTGCGTGGTGGTGAGGCGGGAAGTAGTAGAAGAGAACGACCACCCTCATCCTCCTCTTCTTCATCCCTGGAGCAGCCCTGATCAATGGCCCGCACATAGCTGTGGCTGCGCATGCGGAAACTGCCCGGTATGGGCAAGGAATCCAATGACTCCATGGGCAGCGCCTCGACAGCCTGGGACTGCATCTCCCTGAAGACCTGTTCACATACCTGTTCGATCTGCCCATTCACCTCCAATTCACTGACCTGGGGTTCAAGAGGGTTGTAAGGGTTTGGGAAATAATACACAAATGAAAGTTCTAATTATTTATGTATTTATATATGATACTCTATTCATTTAAACTCAAATGGGAAATTACTAAACAATGACCGAAACACCATTACTACCAATAACATTGCTATGCTCATATACTTCCTAAATGAAGGCAGTCATTGCAATGTGACATCACAATGTCCAAGCCCTATTGCTGTGCATGTTCAAGTGCACAGTTATTAAATACATAACTCTTGGTGTTCCATGCTTACTATTTTGTTTGGGGTTGGACTGGCCCAGATACGGTCCTCTCCAGATTAAGAGGTTAACGGAATGTGCTGACTCCAATGCCAAAGGCAGGTTCCAATACAAAATAAAGCACACTCTTGATTTTGACCTTGGGGGAATATAATTATTTCTTCATGGAAAATAATTGGCATCTGCCCAAATTTAACCATGAACCAACCATGTCCTTGCGTGGTAGTCGGCTCTTCTTGATGGTCATGAGGAAATCCCCTTCACACCGGCTAAACTAAACTAAAGTTGATTAAGCGTTGTAATTCTAAGCGTCCCCGTTAGCCACGAAGTACCAGGCCTTGTTCAGTCTGCAGCTGAAGCTGCAATTTCATGCTACTCTTCTCTGGTATTACTATTTTAGTAAGTCCTAGACTATCCTGCCACAGACAGTATGCTCATACCTTACTTAGATCTTTTGTTAGTCACCTCTTTTAAAAAGCAACACTTTGTTGGACCAACTGTAGGTGGACTGTCAGTGACAGCACAGTATGGTGAGATGGCCTGTGACAAGATGGACTGTTCAAGTTTCAACCGGGGATAATGTTTTTGTCATTGGAAATTACATTTGTCGCATACATAACATTGTAGAATGCAGTGATGGAGTGTATGTAGTATACAAAGAATTTTCAGAGAAGTCTTTGTTCTTCACTTACCCATTCAACTCTGACTATCTGAATATTCATACAATTTCACAAACATCAGATATATTCAAGTGTGTTAAAGTTTCTGAGCTTGTTGAAAAATGTGCTGTTTTGCCTCATAGGGATGGTTTTGTGGCCATACCCTTATTTCATACATTTTAGGGATGCCTCATGCGTTTTGGTGAGAAACCACAAAAACTCCACAGTTCTGTAATTTGTCTAGTTTTTAGGTAGTAATTCCACAGCTTTGGATCTTGAGGTACCGCGGGGGCCAGGGGCGGAGCTACACTCTCAGCACAGAGGGGGCGGAGCATTCTCGACGGCCCTTCTTAAATGCCTACTATGTAGATGTCGCTGCCTTGTCGCAATCATTTCAATGTTAATACACCCGATTTGTACTTTCTCTCCATTTTACTGGTCGGCGATTGGTCGGCTGATTGGTCGGCGAATGCCGACCAATCATCACTCAGTCACGCGGCCAGCTGTTGTGGCCCAGTAGGGACCCCGCTGTTGCGATCCTGCTGTTGAGCAACAGCGGGGGTCCTATTGGACCGCAACAGCAGGACCAGCAGCACTATAAACGCATGTCTGACTGAGTGATTTTCTGTACACCATTGGTCGGCCACGTGACTGAGTGATGATTGATCGGCGAATAAGTAAAATGGAGAGAAAGTACAAATCGGGTGCATTAACATTGAAATTATTGCGACAAGGCAGCGACATCTACATAGTAGGCATTTAAGAAGGGCCCTCGAGAATGCTCCGCCCCCTCTGTGCTGAGAGTCTAGCTCCGCCCCTGATCTTTGATGTGTGTTTTCGGTTTTTCTGTTGTGCTTTTTCTTTTTTCTAATCGGTAATTAAAAGACCAAGGATCAAGCCATTTTTAGCTTGTTGTCACATTGTTGTTTCCCAGGGAGGATGATGGTGGTAGTATTAGTTGTAGTTCTTGTGTTAATAATATTAGCAGTTAAAATCTAGGAGGTTGCACACTTTAGTTTTGACTAGATGGGTGTTTATGCAAAATAAGGGTCAGACTGTTAAAACTGACTGCGTCACCACAAACACTGCAATGTATGTGAAACTGGATAACAATTGACTGTAAGTACTTTGTGTAAGTTGCTTTTCTTCAATGTGTACACCAGACCTATTATTGCTGTTCATACAGTGTACTGTATATGTTATACAGTATACCTAATGTTTTCAAACCCAAATGAACTACTAAAACATCGGTCCTTATTTACTAAACTTTCAAGTGTAGATACAAGTGCCAAGAGAGACATGTAAACCTCTTTAGAATGTTAATGTTTGTAACAAATTCAAATGTTGTCTGTTTTGTCAGATAATAGAAATAAGTAAATTGTTTCAGATAAGAGGAGCTTGATCATCACAGTAAGCCTAAGACTAATCAGATAAATTTGACCTTTCCTTTTGTTGGTACTATAGCTGCCACAGCAATTATTGATTAATAATGTTGGCTATAGAAGGTATTTGACTAATCACTTAATTGTTTCAGTACTTCTTGGAACAGAAACTTATATTTCTGTGATTTATGGTGCTGTTGGTTTCTTTCCTTCTCAATTAAGGATGTTCCACTTAATCAAGTTTGTCATCAACAAAACGGTAGCAGTGGTGCCACAAAACTGGTGCGGCGATGGTGTCACCTATTGGCCAAATTATATAAGCGACGACAGAGCGGAAATGGCAGTAAAACATGCAGAGGAGCCTCGACCTGATTGGAAAACCTTTGATGTCAGAGGTAAGCTAATTCTCAAAGAATATTCTAAAAAAAAATACTTTTGTAAGCAAATATCAAAATATATTTGCCTTGTTATGTAATTTGACAAAAGTCCTTTTAATCAACCTCGTTCGGTTCTGTTGTCTATAATTCTGTTCTTTTTTTATACTGTTAATTTGAAACTCAAGTGAAGTTTGACACATATTTAATTTTTAGATCAGTACTTCGAGGCACGACAACTGCTGAAGAAATCTTTGACGTGCAACACATCAGATCTACAGTCTGAAGAGGAAGAGGAGGAAATTCGACTGAAGAGAAAGTCAAAGCCGATGTTAGTATATACGTATATTTTTCTTTATATTTCTACGTTAACTTTTTGACCACAATGGCGTCATTCAGTTTTATGGTATGACAAACCTGACAATAACCAGACAGGCAAAGCCAGCTGTAATTGAGTGAAAAGGTTACCTGGTTTCTCATATAAATCAGGTTATGTGGGTAATTAGGGAATGTGTTTAGTCAGAAAGTATTGACAGACAGCCTAACACATTGTTGGTTGTGGTGTTTTGATTGGTTTTGTTGACAAAATAAAATACAGAACCGGGATGTTAATATTAACCGTTAACCTACAATGAGAGTTTTGACCGATTAATACTATCAGTCTGTTAAAAAAATATTATTAAAATAAATAAGTAATAATTACAAAAAAAGTTTGTTGCATGGTAAAAGAAAAATAGGCTATACAATCTATTTATTAAATAGGAACTCATGGGGGCGACATGCAACCCCAGGTGCCTTTTATTGGAAACACGCATATTTCGTTGAGCCTGTCTCCCGGTCTGTTTGTTATTGTGTCTAACCAAGTCTTGCTCAAGGAGAAGTCTGACTTGAGTTGTTGCAGGAAGAGAATGGTGGAACGTCCATTTTAATCTTGTCGGTTAAGGCTAAATGATCAGTTGACGATGGTCGGCTATCGGTCAGAATTGTTTTTCTAAATTAGCATCCCTAATACAGAATAACACTAGACCTATCCTTTACTTAGGTTTGCACAATTTGAGTTTAAGATACTTATCAGCCTCCAGACAAATAAATTACAATTAAGTTATAATTATTTCACCTAATATATAGTAACATACATTATTTTACAGCTACTCAATAGCAAATGGCGAACCTGCCGGGGCGTATCGATCATGGGCAATCCCTGATTGGCAGTGAGCCATTAACAGTGAGTCTCCCCAGCTTCAGACTGGGTCGCTACAGTATTACCATGTTCTTACTATATCCCTTGTAATAGAATATTCCATTGTCCATGCAATTAAAATGAACTTGTACCATTTCAAAAAAACGAATCAAATAAACTGTGTAAATCTTAATGAATACTCAAGTTCATTTTTTTTGTGAAAAAAGTCTGATCCAGACTGTACACATATCGAAAGTCAGTTTAATCTGTATCAATGTACGTTACACCTAACCTTCTGCGGGAGATGGACATGCAAGATTACATTCCTGTGAGAATCCATCTTGCCAGGCTTCAAGTTATGCGTTCATGTCCGCCCACCAATCAGTGTCCTATGAAGAACTACGTGATGTGTGAAAGAAAGATGGTTCATCCAAACCCCTGCCAAGTATTTGTTAAACGTGCCTGCCCCTATACAAACAGTTTCCAAGGACGACTTCTGAGATTGCACGTGAGGTTATGTTACATTTTTTTACCTGCTTTGTACCGTTAGAGCTAGTAAGATACATTTCAACAGACAGCGATTTTAATGTCATATCCATTGGGAACATTTAGAAACGTGAAACATGTCCGGGTTAATTGTGTTTAAGTAAAGTTGTTGTTTAGGGCATGGTACTTAGTTTTTCGCTTATTGTGTAGAAATATTGACTAAACGATGGCTCTATACAGGAGTTCTGCTGCCCGACGGCTTCGCTTGAGAGCCCCATCTCCTGGGCAGATATGATCGCGTGATTTTAGTCTTTGAAAAATAATTTCTTTTGAGATTAGTCTTGTTCTAAAGAATGGCCATTGGACAATATTTTATACTATAAGATCGCTGATACTGATATTATTTTTATCAAGGTCATAGTGTGGCATTAAACGTTGGTTTCTTTTACAGTATTTTCAACTTAGTTTACTTAAGTTGAATTAACTTCCTTAATGTTGCAGAATGTACATGGTAAAAGTTTGTTTATGCAAGGAAAAGGGAATATCCAGTTACAAGGTAAATGGTTAGAGCCTGGTTATACCATTGAAACAAAAAAGGCTTCCTTTTACAGTACAGTTTCAGCTTACTTACTGAGTAAATTATAGAAACATCTTAAGGAACGTACCCTGTATTTAAAAAGATGAACCATGGCACTGGAATATAGGTCAGGTCGGGTCAACTACCTCCTCAGTGTCCACAAGCCGTAATCAGTCCATTTGTCCAGTGTCCAGGAGTCGTCACAAGAACGGTCCTCATCCAAAGCAGGTCGGTACAAGGCGGGTGTAATCAGACGGTCCAGGTCACCACAGGTAATCAATGCAATGTCTATCTCTCATCGGCGGTGGTACAGTACTCCCAGAAGATCACTCAGATGCTTTCTGTAGTTGCAAGCCGCCCATGTGGCAGCCTGCTCTCCCTTTTAACCCCAAGCACTGCCTGCTTAACGATCCTCAGGCTTGCCTCCTTAAAGGAGGAAGTCCATATAAGGCTTGGGGGTAGAGGTAAAGGTACAACATCAGCCAGCGGGTCTTTCACATCTTCTGTAGCTGCTACAGATATTGATTGCCAGACTATGCCAGACCATTTTACTTGTAATCTTTGAGAACTTTGGTTTGTTTTCGATAATACTACTTATTAAACATCCCTGCTGTATATAAAATGAGATTGCTGACTTTGGCAAATCTCTTTTTCAGCCTTAAAAGGGAGCCTTTAACCCTCAAGTCTTACATTTGAAGAAAAACTCTATTCTAAAACTAATATTTACTTCCACCCCACATAAATTGGTTTAAAACCTTTCCCTCACCCAACACAGAAAGTACAATTTTGTGAAAATATGGTACCATCAAGACTCACAAGTAATTCTCTAAACACTTTGCTCAACTAGAGACTGAGGACATTGCCCCAGGTTTCGTTGCTTAAAGTGGATGGAAAGAATTAGATAGCTGATTTCTCTCACCAATAGCCTCCGTCCCCGATTCAACATGCTGAATCGGCCGAAAAACCACAGACAATTGTGTGTCAGGGCCTTAACTTGCATTTAGAACTTCCCAGACATTTGGTAGGCAGTGTGATCTCCGATTGTCTGGTAACGCGGCACTAGGTACCATCCAGTGACTTGGTCACATCAAAATAGATCAAAATTGGATATAAAATCTGATATACTTTGTTTTTTTGCCTTCTTTTCTTTATTAATGTAATGTGAATAGGGTACACATCAGTACTAATCTAATGATCCAATGATTTATAGACAATAAATATGTAAAATATGATTTTCTTGGATTGTCAGTGGTTTTCTAAACTACACCTGAGCTTTTTATATCTGTACTAAAACCCCTGATCTTCTCTCAGAGAGTGACAATAATAAGAGACTGATTCATAAAATGCTTCCAATTATTTTGACCACATTGTTATTTTTATCATTTGGTCTGGAAACGTATATGTTTTTCGTTTGATGCCTAGTAATTAGGGCCGTAGTTAACCAAAGAAAATCTTGGTCAACTGAAATTCGATGACCAATCGATTGGTCGATGGGGAAAAATTATATAAAAAAATCTGCTAGATTAACTTAATTGAATCGGCCACAGTGCACTATACTCTACCTGCTAGCCTAAATATCACGTATGTGCTGTTTGGAGAAAGTCAGTGGGTTTCAGATCCACTCTTGGTCCGAGTCCTTGGTCGGTTACGGCAGAGCTCCAATATAAAGTGGGTCACACCGGACGAGCCACAGAGCGCCATTTCGGGCAGCATCGGGTAGTAGATAGACAACACATGTCGGATAATTAGATTTTAGTTTTCATTCTGTGTTTAATATAATGGGTCCCAATGGATGCCGCTGTGATTCGTGCTATGGTGCCAATTCTGATATGATCACATTCAAGTCTGTCAAGGGTTAAACATGAAAGTTAATGAGCATCGCAGACAACGTGAAGTACCTATGCCGAACGCTTTCAGATGATATGCCTGTGTAACATAGTTGAATAGGTTCAGGTTAAATTCCTGCTAAATGGGAAAACTACGCCACCTACTGTTGTATAAAGTGTACCTGCATTGAGTAGCAATGTATTATGGGTAATCCTCAGAGCGATGGAGGATCTGACACGAGGTAATGAGTCTGAATTGTCGTGGACAAATTAATGTTAAATAACTTGAGGGGCGCATATGGATTGAGCTGGCTTTGTTTGGTTGGATATTATTTGTCTCGGATTGAATTCGCCATGTTTTTGATGAGTTGACCATTCGTTTTTTTGTATTTTTCCGCCAGTAAAAAGTTCACCTGTATTGCTAATTAACATTAATGTAATGGCGTCTTTCCAGATGCCGTATGTACGGTTGTCCAGATGACTATGCTGCTCGTGTCCTTTTTGTTATAAATGCAGGTATGTTACAGTATGTTGTTCTGTACGTTCAGTATGTCGAGTGTGTTAATATTTTAAGAGAAGCGATTTGGTATTTTGCTGTGTTTTAAGAAATATATATTTTGTTTATTCTGTATGTTCTCAGTGTAAATTTAAGGGACTGACAGTTTGTTGTGTTCACTCATTTGTATATGACGTTAAATCCACTATACGATCACTGTCTAAATGTACGTTTTATGGGTAATCCTCAGAGCGATGGAAGATCTGACACGAGACGGCGTATGTACGGTTGTCCAGATGACTATTCTATTCTGCATTTTGTTATAAATGCAGATGCGGAATAAACCTGCTGTTACCACAAACCTGACCAGCTCCGAGAGATTCATTAGAAAGGGGAGATATCACAGAGGTCACACCTGCATACTTTTTTGACGTCCTTTTTAAAAAGAAAAACATACTGGAAACTTCTGTGACATCTTGTCATTAGTTTGGAGAAGAGTAAATGTTCAGTAAGTTACAACTAGCAGTCTTCCTTAAGTTGGGCGAGTTCAAAGTTGTGGAAACCGGGGTTTTGACCTCCTTTTTTATAAGTCTTGTAGTCTATTAAATACAAAGGAACACCAGCAATTGTCCAACCAATGAGAATTTGGTCGAACAAGTGCATATCGACCAACTGACCAGAACTTGACAGCCCTAATAGTAATATCATTATCAAGTATATTAATCTATAAAGGCCCTAAGAATCTACTGTTAGGTACAGTAGGCCCCTACTACCCCATTGCTATGAGAATGATACCCACTAGTAATGTACATTCACTTAAGTGATAACATCGAAATGGGTGTTTTTTTTCTTGTATGATTAAGTTCTTTATGGTTTTTGAGTCCTCACAACCTTGGATGTGCAACATGTTTTCACTTTCCTAAATATAACTCGGGCAATTTTGGGTTGAATTTTCTGTCCAAGAGCAGTGTAGTTCAAATCTTCTGTCACAGCTGGGCTCACACCTGTAGATTTGGCAGGTGTAGACTGGTAGCTCATGAGAGCTGGTGAAGGGACATTTTCTGTAGAATATGCTGGCAAGTTCTATTTCATGTAGGCTTCGCCTTATGGGCTTGTCCCGTGCGCGCACTCGCGTGCACTGAAAATTTCAGCAATTCACCAATCAATGTGGGCACCGCCCACATTCCCCACGGCACCATGTATATAACGCGCCACACATCAGCGCTCGTCCTCCCTTTTCTTTCAGCATTTGACTGAATCAATGAAGACTCCAGCAGCATGAAGACTTCAAGCATGATGACTTCCAGCAGCGGAAGGGCCCTTTTCAAGGCCTCTCTGCTCCTCTTGCCTGGCGTCTCTCCCACCAGGTGACGGGCACTCGGCGTGCTTCCATTGCCTCGGTGCGGAGCATGCAGAGGCAGCCCTGTCGGGCTCCGCCTCTTGTGCCGCCTGTCGCACCCTACCTCGAGAGGGGCTCCTCTCAAAGAACAAGTGCCTAGAGAGGGGCTCCTCTCAAGGCACTTGTTCTTTTTCCCCTCGGTGGGGCTTGGCAACGCGGTCGACATTTCGACGCCATGGAGGCCCTTGAGAGCGGAGAGGACTTCGCTAAGGACAGTGGGGACGACCTCGACGGCTCCTCGTCTGAGATCTCTCGCTCCTCGGTGTCGCTGACTTCAGTGGTTGTGCCTCCGGAGAAGCCACGCCGTTTCGCCGACCTGTTCGGCGAGATCATAGCCGCCGCCCACATTGGAGGACATGCAAGGGGACTACTTCAGGCCCCTGTCGCCGTCCCGGTGGCCCGTCCTATGTCCACGGTTGCCACCCGCCCAGCGGTATCTTACCGTGGCGGCTGGGGACCCGTCCTTCCTGAAGGCTCCTGTGAAGGCTTTTACTGACTTCACCAGGGTTCAGGGGTGGTCCACCATCATTGGCCCTATCGGCCAATGCAGTTGGCAGAGTTGTTTGGGCAGGACGAAGTGGAGAAGGTGGCTTGCGGTCTCAGTGAGCCAGGATGCCGCCTCCAACCCCGACGCTGCCACCGCAGCAGCAGCAGCGAGGAGCAGCAGCAAGGGGCCAGAAGCACCGGAAGCTGGCGCCCACTTGGGACCGGCCAAGTCCGTTCGGCCGAATGGCAATACATCTTTAAAGAGCTTTACCCTTTAGGCCAAGGGCGCCCTGTCCCTGTTATGCATTCCTCTTCCCCGCCTCTCCCTCCCCCCTCAGCCTGATGGCTGAAGGCCAGACGGCGTAGTAGTATTGCCCGGGTTTCGTCCGCTTCAAAGCGGTGTTCCTGTGAGCTCCATGAGCGGGCTGTAGACTCGTTACACGAGGCTGTCTTTGTGGCTTCGTGTACCAGTCTCCTAGACCCTGACTTTTTCGCCGCTGGCGGGGGGGGGGGGCGGCCGGGGGGGGCGGGGGCGTAGAGAAGCGGAGGGGTCTGATCTTAGTAAGTGGAGGTGTGATATAGGGGTGAGGGGGGGGACCCTCTGGACCTGATTTCATTCTCTCCGTGCGTTGTTAAGGCCTTACGCTCTCCTCACCGCCGGCACCTTAGCTGTCACCACTGGCACAAAATCATTCATCGGCGTTGTACCGAGTCCTGCTAACGCCTCCCGTACCGCACTCTCTCTCTATATATTTATATACGTTTTGTCATTATTGATTGCGTGTGTAACGCATGAAGAGATGCAAGCCATGAGGCTCTTCCTGCATTACGATGACCATATAAACGGTGAAGGCGTACGAGGTCTATGACTATTTTTATTTTTGTACTCCTTTATTTGTTTTGCTTTAAATGGCTTTTAATCCAAAGCACCCTACAGTGATTTCAGAGGGGGGGGTTAACCTCGAACCCAGAACCTTTCAGGTGGGATTCAAACGCCCTAACCACTCTCCGGACTATCCCGCACCCTTAGGATTAAAGCGGTGCGGATCCCTACGCTCATCCCATTCTGCTTCATCTACTAATCTGTAAAGTCGTTATTCCAGCCCGGTAGGGTGCAGGGAAAGTTGCTTTCGATTCAACGAGGCGCTCAAACGGGAAGTTCTGAGCGCCGTCGACGGTCTGTGAGTGACCCGCTCGCCGCAAGTAGTTAGTTTTTCAGCGGCACACTGAAAGGCGGTGAATGTCAGTGTTCCTCTTTGTTGTTTAATTTATTTTCTTTTTCAAAGTGAGCGGGGAGGGGTCCTGGCTGTGACCGGCGGTCCTTGATGTGGCTATAGTTAGCCCCCCCCCCACATGCTGGGAGTCTGCAGGAGATACGCCATGCTTCTCTCTCTCCCTCTCTCTTCTCCACTCGGCTTCTACCGCGCTCGCTCACCGAAGCCGCAGACCTCCCTGCCTTTGTCTGTCTGCCTGTCTGTCTGCCTGCTGCCTGTCTGTCTGCCTGCCTGCCTGTCTGTCTGTCTGTCTGTCTGTCTGTCTGTCTGTCTGCCTGCCTGCCTGCCTGCCTGCCTGCCTGCC
>JAOPJO010000147.1:18942343-18952613 GCA_027123675.1 Molva macrophthalma
TTGGGCCATGAGCGGGTTGTTTACTCTGTCACCTCGGGTTTCTTTGTGGGTTGGTGTTCCCGGCTCCTTGACCCTGACTTTTTCCCCTCCCCCCCCCCCCCCCCCACCCCCCTACAGTCTGTCGGCTGTGGTGAGAAGGCGGCGCTGCACGCTGTGTGTACATCGAGTGAACTGCACGGCGGCTCGCTCGGTAGGTCCGCCATCTGCAGCGGTTCTCCCGCTCGCAGAGGGCCCCTCCTTTCCCTTTTGCGGGATGCCCCCTTGGTTCACACACAGTGTGGAGGTGGTAGGAAAATACAGCGTATTCCTAGACAGCGTTCCTCAGCTGTCTGCTCGCCTGTCTGAGCGCTATGCGTGTTGGCGAGAAGGATGCGTTTTACCAACATGGTTGAACACGTTGAGGTGGGGCCATCCAATACAGTTCAAGCATCGTCCCCCACCCTTTATAGGGGTGGTGGAGACAAGGCTGCAGGACCCAGTGGCGAGCATGGCTCTGGCAACTTTGGGGCGGACCTCATGTGTCATGGTGGTCCCCGCTGAGACGAGTGGCTGTTACATCCCGACATTGTGAGACTGATCTGGTAGAGGTTCGGAATGGCTCAGGTGGACCTTTTCGCGTCCAGAGAGAACACTCAATGCAGGTTGTGGTTCTCTCTCAGCCCTCAGGATCTTCCCCTGTTGGGGTTAGAGGCGATGCCGCACACGCCTTGTCTCTTTTGTATGCGTTCCCGCAGCTTCAACTGATCCATCCTCTTCTGGAGTGGATCAGACAGTAAAAACTGTCCTTCATTCCGGTGGCCCCAGAGAACCGTTCAGCTCTGTGGTTTCCAGAGCTAGCAGCGCTCTCACGCACGGCGCTGTGGCCTGTACCGTTCAGACCGGATGCGCTTTCACAAGCGCCCGGGACATTGCACCACCTGCCCGATGTGTCGGGACAGCTGTTGGTTTGGCTTCTGAGAGGTTGATCCTGCAGGGGAGAGGGTTGCCGGCAGCGGTTATCAACACTATCCAGAGTGCGCCTTCAACTTCCTCCCTCTATGCGGCAAAGTGGGGCGCTTTCTCTAAGGGGTGTGACAGCAATCATGTTGTCCCATCTCTCTGTGAGGTGGTAAGCGTGCTTGGTTCACTGCAGTGGACTAGCTGTTGTGTTTTGCACATCTTCGGCTTATTGAGTCTGATGTGCCATGAGACTACAGTCGTTGTGATTTGGGTCAAGCAGGAGTACATTGAACGGGCTCCGCTCGCAGCTTCACCTTAGCCCATAAGGCGAAGCCTAGACGGCGTAGCCTACATTAAATAGAACAATAGTTATGTTATTATAACTCTAGTTCTATGATTGTAGGCGTAGCCGTCTAGTTTCCCACCTGCTGTTCCCTCCAAATGCTGAAAGAATAGCGTGGAGGACAAGCGCTGATGGGCACCGCATTATATACACGGTGGGCGGTGATTGGTGTTGATTGGCGTTGATTGGTGCATTGCTGAAATCTTCAATGCACGCCAGTGCGCGCACGGGACAAGCCCATAACGTGAAGCCTAGATGGCTACACCTACAATCATAGAACTAGAGTTATAATAACATAACTATCGTACTTTGCCCTTGCAGGCATTTCCTATTTTTCAACCTATTTAGCTGCATGGCCTCTTGAGAGAGAACATTTCTGTCGCTGAAGCCCAGTGAAACAAACAGCGGGTCTAGCAATGAGGAGTATGGTGGAAGGTGAAGGACAGCAGATGAGCAGAGACATCTCATCTGACACTGTAGATACCAGAAAAAACAGGTTTTCTAGACTAGACGCATAATAAAAGGTATTAAATGTCAAATGCATAACATTTGCTTTCGTAATCTGTCTCAACGCACTATACAGGAAACACAGAAAATGAAACATTTATGTGGAAGAAAATCTTCTGCACTGGAAGGATGGACTGTGTAGATAAATTGGTTCAGATTTAAATTAAATGTGTTGTAGGTAGGGCTGTCCTTGACTAAGATTATAGTTGTTCGACCAAAAGCCCTCCCGATATATTTCAATATATCAATGGAATGGAATATACGGTCCAAATCTCACAGAACACTTTTTTTGTAGCCGCTTTTGTTTGGGGCGAAATTCTGTGATAGTTTCTGCCAATTTACACTTATCTAAAGTTAGTTTTAATATGTATTTAATGCAGTCTGTTTGTGTTACACCAACACAGGAGTTGGATTTTTACCTGCTTTTAAGTGTTGCAGATACACTTCTCAACTGAAATGTTTATATAATTCCATTGGGACCATTTTGAAACGTATCTGGTTTAATTAGGCTTTTTGTAGGGTACTTGTAATTGGCCTATTGTGTAGGAATATTGACCAAACGATGGCCAAAGAGAGGATTGCTGCTGCGCTACGTCTTCACTTCGAAGCCCTGTCTCCTCGGCATCGCTAGACAGATGGAAATCATACCGGTGGTCGCGTCTGTTTGTTATCAGAGCGTGGTAATTCGGAGCGTGAATATCTGTTGAGTATTCAATATCTTCTTACTTAAAAAAATGACTTTCTAACTACATAAGCTGCCATTGAGATGTGTGATTTTCTTATACTGCCTGCTATACATTTTTCTGGTGGGTGGTCTTTATTGTAAAACTTGTCAAACACGGGTGTCATAAAAAGAGACTACAGATAACTGAGTTGTTGTATTTAATAACTGTTTGCTTTGTCAAACTAAACTTGCGTACAATCTCACTGTAACTGATCTTCGTTTACTCCAGACGCTTCTGACTTGCGCAGTGTAATAGGTTATAAATGGCATAGCCATCCGACAGCTTTCAGTTAGGGAATTGCTCTGTGACAATATCTGTTTTGAGTTGACTGTGCTCTTCTCTGTATGCCTCAAATTTATATTTTAGCCCGCTCCTGGCTCATTTAGTCCTGACCAGATCAGGGCATCTTTTCTATGATTGGTTAGGGGACTCCATCTAGCCTGTCAATTGCAGGTTTGTGAATGCAACACAGAAACGAAGGGAGGGGACTTGGGTTGTTCAGTTATCATCTAGCTCTCTTCCTCTGTTTTCTGCTCTCACTTTAGAACTCTCGAAATTGGGCGGCTCAGTGACCCAAATCGCTTATGCGCTAACAATGTAGGCAATACACCTTGTATCCCCCACCTTTGGTCTTATGCTACATGTCATTTCCTCTCTTCTTCAACCCAGTTTCCGGTCTCTCTTAACTGTTTTCCATAAAGGCATAATCACATATAATAAATGAAACAACCCTCAAACCACACTTCAAAGACAATATTGCATTACTGTAAGGCATGGCAGTGGAAATATTTTACACCAACCTGACTGATGGTGCTCATGGCTCTCATGTAGCTTTCATTGCGTGAGCGATATTGTGGCGACGACAGCAGCATTTTGGGGTTGAGGAGGGTTTTGGGATCCAGAGTGTCTACACTTCTATTGATTGAAACCTCACTCACTGCACGCAAGTAGCTGTGGCTCCGAATCTGCAGCTTGGGTGAGTGCTCAGTGGAAATCCTGAAAGAAATGTAGATGTCCAACTTAAGCAGGTGGTTAACCTTTTATTTTCATACTCATTATACTTATAGTTCACATTTCGAGAGTGTAATTTCAGGACCTCTGGTCCATCAGACAGGAGCAGCAAGAGCGAGTAAAACCACTGAGGTTTAAGGGAGTCAATTATGTAGAAATGTGATGTGCCTGATGATAGTCAGTGTTGCTCGCACTGCTTAGGTTGACATTCTGCCTTGTGATGTCACTAATGGGTGGATTTGAAATGGCTTATAATGGTTAATCAACATCACACCTGGTTGTAAGGGTTAAGGCACACCTAGTGCCATGAGATAGGGTGTGTGATTGTCCGTCCTTTTATATGTATTTTTCTACACAGGGCATGCACACACCCTGCAACTACACACACCCTAACTACAAGTAAATTAAACTAAGTAAGTAAAATGGGTGAAATGGGTGAAATGTAATTTATGGGATTGTTGCTATTTGTAGCATGTACTACATATATATATATATATATAAATAAATCTTACACATTGACACCTTAAAAGGTGCTGTAGGTTAGATTCAAGAGCTCTAATTTGAGAGCAATCTATTAGAAATGAGGTCAGAAAGGAGCCAGGCATTTACTCAATCAGGGCATCTCTTCCCTGATTGGTTCAGGGAATCCATCTTGCATGTCAATGACATATACACACACAACATGTGAGACGTAGGGAGGGAGGGAGCTGAGAGGGAGGGTCGTTTGTTTTGGGTTGTTTATCTCCAATTACATTTTCATCTTGTCCTCTACAGCTCTTGTCCGCTCTCTCTTTACAGACCTTAAATCTCACCAACAACACTTTTTAATATTTTGACAGACCTTTACATAATGGTTAATGTTGATAACAATGAGGTAAACACCAAAGGAAGAATATGTTTAAGTCAAAAGAGAAATAACAGAAAAAGGGGGGTGGGGGCGTCTTACTGTAGTGTGGTCATCTCCGTAAGTGAGGGTTGCGTGGCTTTCAGGTAGCTTGCCCGACGTGCCTGCATCTTTGGGGACAGCTTCGGGCTTCCATCCGAGTCTCCACTGTCATCACAACTGTCGTCAGCCATGGCCTTTACATAGCTGCCACTCCTCATCCTCCTGCAGGGTATATCATCCTCTTCACCCATTGGTGAGAATGTGCTCCATTCATCCTGTGGCACCTTTTGGGCAAAGGAACATAACAGAAAGTCAGATGAATTGATGAACTATCCTGGGTCTCCATAGAAATGTCCCTAACCCCACCTGGGACCGTCCCAGGCACCAATCTGGCTTTCAGTTACCACACAGAACACATTCAGAGCTTTGAATAACTTAAAATCCTCACCATGAATATTGCAAACAGGAGTGGAGACAAAGCTTACAATGGCAAGCCTGGTGCTCCCTCCTTGCAGTTACTCAGAATCTGGCTTTCTCCAGTGCCCCTAGTTATCTTTTAAACTTTTATTTTAGTGAGGTGAGTCTCATTGACTTTCAAAAATATTTTCCAAGAGTGACCTGGCCAAGAAAACAGCATTGAAAAAACATCAACGACAATTATGCAGACTGTCCAGGTCGAAATTCCTTAAAATCTACACATTCCTGTTGTCCTAGGTGGTGATTTTAATCACCTACTAGATATATTTTTAGACATCTAGTACCAACATTTGTGCAAAGATACTATAATCTATGATGCATGGAGACTTTAAATCCAAATGTCCAGGTAAGAATACATAGATATTTCAATGATCATTGTGACTTTGTTTGTTGTTTGTACTCTTTCAGGACATACTCATGACTGCCGACAATTGCAGATCCATGAACCCTTCTCTCCTGAGTTGCACAAGCACAAACATTATGATTTCATGAAAGGAGTTCCCTCCATTGCTCCCAAAAAAAAAACGAGTTTATGTCACCAAGTCCCCGTAGGATATTTTTCCTTTTTGGATTTCCTTGTTTATGCAATGGATATAGCATATCTTTTTTACTCAGCGAGCAAATGGTGAAGATATGGTTTAACCTTATTAAATCATAAAAGTAAACACTTTGGAGTGCAATTCAATTGTATTATAATCTATGTCTAAACCGGATGAACCCCACATTATGTAAAAGCTGCTGTAGATAAGATTTAAGATTTGCAAAGACAGCAAGATTTTGGAACAAAACAAAAAAATGTCCGCTCCCTCCCACGTTTCTCCGACATTGAGAAATGTTGCATTTCACGCACCTGTGATTGGCAGGCAAGATTGACTGAACCAATCAAGATTGGTCGGAAGCAAGCCGGGAGCAGTCTAAAACCTAAATACCCTCATACCGAGGCAGGGGCATTCAACTTGAAACACAACAGGATATTCTCAGTGAATTTCACTAGCTAATAGCTGACGGATGGCAATACCATTTCTAACCTACAGCAGCTTTAACTAAATATCATTATAATTCAACTCTTATTCTGTATATTTAAATTAGTCAGGCTAAACAGCCCCACCAAAATGATATATTTAGCTTGCTTAGCAGTGAGGAATAATTAGAAAGTATGTGGTTATCGCTAACAGTGTTTGTATTTAATTAAACATCTCAGTCTACTTTAATGCACTGATTAGATATAAAAAATAAATGCAAATAAAGGTCAATCGGAACCTTACAATCTGTTGTTAATGATTGATTTAAAAATGACTGCGAGTATAGAGAAAAGTGCAGATGTCATTTGTCCATGTTGGCGACACCAGCCGTACAGAACCGATAAATGGTACAGAATATTTGGTCATTGTTTGGTAATCGGTAGTACCTACGTTTTTCGGTCTGTACCTGAAAAGTACAGAGGTTTGGTATCCAGCACTAGGCGCACTACGCACTCATTTGCATACAGTTAACTGAAGTTCAGCTTTTGTTCCGCCCCTTCAATGTGCCGCAAGCCCCTGCCCGCACGCCAACCTTCCCACAATCCCTTTCCGCACCCAATAACACGTCAGATACAAAGTGAATGGGAGGAGTTGCCAAAAAGCGAGATTACGCCGTAGTGGGAATGTTTCTTTATGGCTCGATGCCAGGCTACGTGACGCAATGCTTTCATGGCCAGTCTAGCAGGGGGATTAGGCTATCCACATTATATACTGTGTGGGTATATAATAATAGTCTGCTGGCAATAATAGTCAGTCCGTTTCATTGAGGCGTTCAGTGGGCGTCAACAGATGTTGACGCCCACTTCCGTTATGTTGTGGCTTTTGCAGTTGTGTTGTGGCCTTTGTGTTTTTTAATTTGCAAAGCATTTTGGATTGCAGTTTGTTCGATATGTCTCGGCCACTGTAGGTTCCTTGTTGATAAAATCCCTGTGGATGTTGATCAACGAATCTGTTCAGATCATTTTCTGGTACTTCGTCCTCTTAGTTGTTATGGTGACAGTTGTCATGCGCAAAGCTTTCAGGCTGAACTCCAGGACAGTCTGGCTGTCTGTTTCGAGAACCCAGACCGAAAAAGGTATTTGCAGACAACCTTGATTTGGAGTGATCGCTAAATGGTCCATTAGCCCGTTCAGTATTCGGACCAATCACATAGTTAGGAATGTTACCCAAATGGAATCATTGTATTCGTGTAGCAACCAAGCATAGCAAAAAGTGTCAATACAGTAACAACACAGCCTACTAGTACTACAATAACAACAGAAGCAGCGATTGCTGCTCATTTTGAGAGAATGGAAGAGGAGAAAGGCAAGCTGAATTTGGTGGAAGCAGAGGAAGAGGGGGATTATGCTATTCTCTGTCTCATTAATGAGTAAAGAAAAATGGAAGAGAAGGGTTTCATTTATATGTGAGTTCTCTCAACACAACTAGGCGAGAGGAGGGAGAGTACAATCTCCTTCCATCAGATGTGGAGAATGGAAGTTAATCTTTCATACTTCTGCATGTCAGCCAATCATTTAGACGATCTTGTGAATCACATCACATTGCATCCTATATTAAGTATGCCAATACCAACACCGATCTCTACCTCTGAGAGACTTGCAGTCCCGCTACGCATTCAACAAAGTGTGGCTGCAAATGACAAGATAGGGTCTACTACTGTGGGCCCTATTGTCACAAGGTTCACCTAGAAATCAATAGAACTTCCCCAATTGTCTTAGGATGAATAACAGGAATAATGTAAATATAAAAGCACCATTTATTGAATAGACAATGACGTGGCAGTCAGTGGGGTCTCCATTGACCCAGGAAATCTGAATTCCGATTGCAGAAATAGAAAAAAATAATTCCCCCTCACATTTATTCAATCACACGGTTTGAATTGCCGTCCTCTGTGGGGATTTCAACAACTTACAAGATCTTGGAGCTGCAAGAAGTGCGGGATAAAAGTTAAACAAGGTATGCGTGGTTTGTTTTCACCGCAATGACGTAATTTTGTTCTTACGACCTTGCCAAATGTATTTTCCACAAGAAGTATGATGCCCACTTAAGACCCAGTGTCGAAGAGAAGGACTCTCGTGATTCCTATGTCCTGATAGCATTCTCTCAGTTTCTGTATGTAGTGAATCTATGGCCGCTGTATTGCTTTTTCTTGAACGTTTTGTAAGTTATTTATATGAGCCATCGTTTTCTGCCATTTTTTTCTTCCTCGGCTGATGTTAATTTATAAAGCTTGTTTGTCTCTTGAATGCCTTTTCCTAAATGTTCTGCCTGCCCCTAGTTGGCTGTTCAATACACAATGGGTCTACGGACCATCTGGGGTGTGTCTGATTGCTGCACTGGCCTGCACCGCATGGATCTTTTCTGAACATCCTTCCAATCTTTTCTCTCTTTTTTTAAATGTTTTTGTCTTGAACCCTCTTCTTCGACTTTGTCTTTCCTTCTCTAGCTTTGCTCTCTGGGTCGCTGTATAGTTTGTCTTTTTTTGTTACTCCCTATTTATTTGTCTTTGCTCTACTTTCCAGCCATGATTGCCAACGGATCCATGTAATATACAAAATATATCAGTATCTTAATTAAACAGTTTTCAAATTCTAGGATGTGATTTAGCTATTTCCAATATGCAGATTAATTCATGATTGATAAACATTTTTTATATAAAATTAGGTAACACTTATTATTTGCACTATTAGGCAACATGGCTGTTAATGCAATAATAACATAGTTAATGTAAGACATTATTACACTACTAAAATAACAAAAATGGAACAATTATTAGTCAATATGAAGGTCTTATGTATACATGCTATGTAAAGCAATAAATATGTAAATAAAAACATGAAATAAAATGTAAATACAAAATATGATTATAATGCTAGACTTACAAAGAGTGAATGTAAGCACTTGTAAACTCTGTCAGGGTTACAAGTAAATTATCACAATTCTTAGCTACGATTATAAAAAAAGGGAGGAGTTGTGTTAAAAGTCCGTATTATACGTTTATTCGGCTATTTGAAACTGTTCCCTGGGATCTTTACAAGACGTTTGTGAAGTCTATATAAAAAAAATCCTAAAACCAGCTTCTGTAGTTTGTGTTTCAGTCTCTAATTTTCTAAATTCTAAAAAAACAGACGAAGGGCATGGGGTTATGCTAATGAGCACTGCAGTCAGGGAGGATTTACCGGCCTGTGTGGTGCTACGGATACGGCGCGGACACTAGGCCCTCAGACCGGCCCTTTGACTGAAGCAGGATTTGTAGTCAACTGTATAACCTGTAAAGTATTTATTACAATATCACTACCTCAATTTTCATATGTGGTTGTGTTTCAATTGTTGTACTTCCAGTGTAATATGTTATTTACCTGTCTGAAAAGCTCAACTTCCTCTCGCACGCCGCAGCCAAAACAGAGCTCAGCGCATCCTTCAACAGAACATCCCATCTGGAATGGGAGTGGTTATTCACCTGAGAGGGGTTGGATTATGCTAATTTCTATGGCCATGACGTCAAGGCCGGGGGATTTTCAAAACGGCCTGTTCTACCAAAATTTTTCGGAACAAAACTTCAGAACGACACTCCAAAAAAACAGGGGGACTTCCAGATTTTTTCCTCTACTATAGTCATGGATAACATGTGGAACAAGTAGAAGGGCCATGAATAAGCAATTTTCCATGATACATCCTCTTTAATGCTGTGACGACAGTGATATCAACTTTTTGTTGAAAATACAAATCATATCTATTGATTATTCTATTTTATTTGTTATGTATATTATTAACACTTTTTTGGCCAATTTGATATGACCTCTGCTCATGCTGATTTCAATTATGAATATGAAAGTATTTCATAACTATACATTTTGTTGAGATGATTCTAGGTAGTTTAACCATTATGCATTTTTGGATTTATAACATAATATATTTTTTCTTATTATTCCACCACATTTTTTTGTTTGGAATGTTCCCCATGCTCACTTATTATAAAATGCCCACATTGATCCAGATCAGCCCAATATTTCCAAATCAGGAAATTGGGACCAATTGGACCAAGTTTCGAGGGACACCAACGCGTCAAAATTGCTACTTTTTGAAAGGATATATCTCAGGTCCCGTTTGATCTACACTCCCAAAGTGCCCAATGATGCAGCTTCTCATGGCCTACATCCTCCTTTCGGGACCATTGACCTCTGCCTCACTAAACATTCCGCAATTTTGATTTAACTGCAAAACTTTTCACATGGCCAGGCCAATACACCATCATCATCATCATCATCATTGTCGTCCGCTTGTCCGGGTTTCGGGTCGCGGGGGCAGCAGCTCTAGCAGGGGACCCCAGACTTCCCTTTCCCGGGCCACATTGACCAGC
>JAOPJO010000147.1:18952713-18981587 GCA_027123675.1 Molva macrophthalma
AGCTTCTCACCCTATCTCTAAGGGAGACGCCCACCACCCTCCTGAGAAAACCCATTTCAGCCGCTTGTATACGCAATTGCGTATACAAGCGGCCAATACACCAATTCCAACCAAACCAATTATTATTGATTCCTCATCCGAATAATAAAATCCTTATCAAAATATTTCTAAAATTGTATGCGGTATGGACCCCACAGGTGTAAACATGTTGATGCAAATGCCACTTTGACAGTAGGTAGGCATGTTTTACCATCTCCTCCTAGACCATTTGTCTGACACCTGCTTTATTGGACTCGGCACCCTATTTTCCATATCATTTCAGATGTTCATTTTTTTCCATTTAGTTCATGTACTCCATGTAGGTATAAGTGCCAGAGACAACGGAAAAAATGTCTAACCGTAAAAGACAAGCCTATTTCTAAAACATATACTGATCTCCCTCTGTTGGTACACGTCTTACAATAGCAAAGTGGGTAGAGCACATGCCTGCAAGGCAGAAGGTCCATGCGTCGATACTAACAAACTGATTAATTGGGCTATTACAGATGGTATCAATCTGAATCTAACATTAACCAGATTCCTTAAAGGATTTGCCCGGTTTGTTAAGAACCCAGGTTATTGTTGGCATTGTCTATGTCGAGATGTTAATCAGCCATGAAACTCACCCGCACTCACTGAAATTGGGCAGTTGTAGAGCCATTGACATCCATTAAATGCCAAACGAGTGTTTAGCAGCTCCCATAGCTGTCTTTGTTTTGTCCAACCCAAGTAAGCGCACAAAAACAGCCCTGGCTAGGTAGCTATCTCTGATGGTGCCCACAAACAAACAAACCCAAAAGTTTAAATTCTGTGTTTACACTGCACCGTGCATGCTCACAGACTTAAAGACTGAGGAGCGCGCAGTTAGAATTCGAAGTGAAGATAGTGGCTGCGTTATAGGCAGTATGGTAATTGTGAATTCTTAGTGCAGCGCAACATTTCATTAATTGTGAAGCTAAGTGTAAGAGGGGGTGTCTTTAAACTGATTGGAATGCCTCCTAAGCATTCACTCCTGATCAAAATGCTCAGTACAAGGTTGTATGAATGGACGTAGAATGTAGAATACAATTTCACTTTTTCCCCGCTGAGCCAGTCCAATCGCAACAGGTGGGCGTGGGCCGAAGCAATAAAAAAGTAGGACTGCAAGCAGTCACACAAGATATCCACAGTTGGCGATAGTGGATCAAGTATGTGAGTGTACTGTCAGGACTACACGAACAAGAAACCCGTGTAGACCGCAAGTGAACGAAACAATGCAGATTGCCGTCCCGTGTCTTACATTGTTTATCTATGTATTTCAGTTGAGCAGAGTACATAAGCACCGTGTTTACTGACGTTACGATATGAGTTTGTAAGGTGACAGGATCATGTGTTCACTAGTAAAACGCTATGTTCCGTTTATACGCTGGGTTATGTTGGCCGTTAAGGATGCTAGGCTAAGCTAAACGCACACGTAGTCTGGTCTAATACATGAACGTGACGTGACTGTCGTAATGTTTATTTAGTCTAGGCACATGTGTCGTAATGTTAATTTAGTCTATGTACATGTCTTGCAATATTTTATTCCGTTGTATTGTAATAGCAGACTTCATGTACGAGTTTGGTTCACAAATTATATAGGTCATTTGAGTGTAATTTGTGTTTAGCATATAGGTTTATTATTTTACACGAACAAGAGACCCGTGTAGACCGCAAGTGAACGAAACAATGATTGCCGTCCCGTGTCTTACATTGTTTTTCTATGTATTGCAGATCGACACTGTAAACAATAAAATCATCTTGCACCTGAATTAAAGTCCCATTATTCAGAGCGCAACAATACCACTACCGTTACTTTCTTAACATAACTATTTATTTTGTAGTTGAACTATTTTGGAGTCTGTGACTGTTTGATACATTTATTTTGTTTGTGTATTATTTAGTTATTTAGTTTTCACACTAAAGTGTTAGTTAATGCCTATTATTTTTCATTACCTCATTTACTGTCTTGTAGAGGCTATTTTATTTACCTGATATTTCAATCTCCCCTCTCTGTCCCTCAATAGTGGGAGAGAGATGACTTTTAGGTAAATCAATAAATAAGTAGGCCTACAATAGTCATCTCTCATTAAATAATACATTTAAAGTATTTGAGGGAATACAGGAGAAATAATATTATTATGGCATCCAATCCAAAGCTGTATGATGCTGCATACTGTGCCTGTTAATGTAGGAACAATGCGTTATTTGCGGTCTCTGGTCTTTGATCTTGCAAGGCTTGAGGTACAAGGTAAACTAATAAATCCAATAAAATAATCCACTGTGCCCTCTGTTAACCTTAGCGTAGTACATTGTGACACCAATTGAGAATACCATTATATCTGTTGTTTAGAGTAAATACCTTTTATTAATTTCATGATTAAACCTTTGTGATATAATATCCCACAAGAACTGCATGCCGTTTTGCTTTATTTTTGTGTGCTACTTAATTAGCTTTGGGATTGTTGTGAGCCAGCTTGCTAACTTTGGCTAACGTTATCTATTAAAAGCATAAAGAAACATGACAGATATTGCACACAGTCAAATGTCACAGAATTTTTTACAACACAAGCTACACTATACAAATATACGTGTCCACTGGGGCCTTGCCCAGCAGATTACCCAAAATGAATCAGTTCCAATTTTCAAATAAATGTACGCCGCTCCGACTACTTATGCAGAAGCTCTAGTTATTAGACAGACGAAGACATTAAACACCGCAACAGCATATAAGCAACGTCGGCTCTGTATATTATCACCATTGAAATGTAATGTATACAGTTGGAAACATGTATTAAGCATGCAGTAAGATTATAATGCAAATTAGTTTGGTTCCTTCATAATAAAGATGTAATTTAAATCAATGCATCTCTTTTTTATATTTATAATGAGGTTTAGGATTTCTTCACAAAGCAGCGCACTGGGGAAGTCACCTGCAAACTGAACTCGTTGGAAAACATACAGACTCGTTCTTGAATACAGTTTGTATTTAAATACAAATTATATCAGACACCTGGTTGCCGCATCGGCACTCTCTAAATATCGAAATCGGTATCGTATCAGTGAACCCATTATCAGGCGGGCTCTAATGTGCAACTTCATGTCCAAATACAAAATAAAATCACCACCTCCAGTCCCACAAGAAGGAACTAGAGAGGCTGCAGCGAATTGCCTCATGCATGTGTGGCGTCTGGTTGAGCTGGCCCGTCAGACATTCGCACTCCCCGCGCCACTCTTGCAAAGCGCAGAAAAAAAAACACATCTTTGGGCTGCCTTTGAGCCAACAGATAACTTTAACCAAATTTTTAGTCGCTGTGCATTAACTTGAAATGACAGCATCACAGCCCTCACACAGGGTTCTTATGGCGATCTGTTGTCACACACGTAATCACCACCACATTTAAATCTCTGCACGGAGAGTGAGTGAATTGTGCGTCCACACTAATGTTACAGCAAAACAACAACTATAAATGCCATGGCCATTGCATGACTGTCTGCGCACTGCACATATGGAGCATCACAGCCAGTGGCAGAGAAAAGTGGGGGCTAGTGGGCGGTAAAGCACCCCCTGAAATAGGCTTAGCTCCCTCTAGTCTCCCCCAGTAATTTGCTTGTTACTTTTCGAATCACTGGTTAACCTTTTTATAGAATACAAAATATATATATATTGATATGTATG
Organism: Molva macrophthalma; assembly: GCA_027123675.1. Taxonomy (NCBI): domain Eukaryota; kingdom Metazoa; phylum Chordata; class Actinopteri; order Gadiformes; family Lotidae; genus Molva; species Molva macrophthalma. Next base: position 18,956,450 of record JAOPJO010000147.1, read on the forward strand.
AAGACTGAATGTAAGTAATCAGAATAATATTTTTAGTTTAAAAATCATCACCTTTACATTTGACCGCATGGTGTTGCTGCTTCATTGAGTGATTGATGGGTTTGTTCATATCATTGATAGTCTGACTGCATGTGGGATAGCAGCACGCGATAACATAACGTTCAGAATGTTATTATATCCATGCATGGTTGAATGAACCTGGAATATTGAGTGCTTCACTTTTGTTGTTCTAAAAAAGCTTGGGATGGTGGATGTCAGAGGTGATTAGCCGACTTCCGGGGTAGGTATACTTGGACCAGAGTCCTGCACAGGTCCTGTTTTGTAAATCCACACCCGCCCGTACCTGGATTGCTTAAAACCGCATCCGACCCGTTATCCGACAGAAGAACTAATTTAATTCCGTACCTGAACCGCACCCGGATTAAAATCTGTCTACTACACCAGTTTGGCAAATATATATATATATATATATATATATATGTATTGGCTTACAAATCACACAGAAGCAATCAAACAACGTTCAAAACACTTCTGAGTTTAACTACGGCTGATTGACACAGCAAACTTTCCGGTGTCTATAAATCTATCACTGACAGCTGAACTAATGTTCTTTACATTACACACTCTGGGGTAAACATTATTTTTCAGCAGATGAAGTTGTCTGCTTCTCGCCGTAATTTAACAAGAGGCTCAGCTACTCCGTTGCATTTCAGCCTGTATGGGAATAGGCTAATGCCTCACATACGCACAAACACCAGCCTATGCACGCAAAAAAAGAAAAAGAATTACAAATATAAACGGTTGCAGTTGAATTAAAGAGTGGATTGGGTTCAGTCATTTTCTCTGGGGGTAGTGTGGGGCAGAGTCTATTTTCTGTGGTTTGGGGTAAATGGCTGGGAGAGAGTCCTCAGCTGACTCTTCCGCTCCTGAATAGCAAATCGAGCACAAGAGAAGTCTCTCTCGCTTGCGGCGCAAACCCTCGAACCATTGACCGCTCTTTTCAGGTGGGGGATGGTGGCGCTCAGGACTTCCACGGTTATCCTTTAGTTCTATACAAAATATGAACAAATAGTTGAATTCAGAAATGTTAAGAACATACCCAGAAATAAGAATAGACTAATCTTATTAGCCAGGTAAAAGGTATGATGTTATGCAACTCGTGTTATCACCCACCTTTCACCTTTTTCAAGACGCTGCACCTCGCTGAGCACATTTGTCACTTCACTGTTGTTGGAGTAGCTTCAAACCTTTCAGTTTGGGATGCAGGAACATTGCCAGTTTGTGTAAAATATAAATGTTGAATTTACCTTCAGTGAAGCAATGGTCATGCTATCAGTTAAAGAAGCTTGTAAGTGGTGTCTGATGCAGCTGCTCATAAAGTTCAGAAAGTTACAACAATTAAATTAAGTCTCGATTAAGTTTTCGATGCCTCCAACGCTTTGGTGGTTTCCTTGTATCGTTCCTGAAATGCAACCATGTCAGTGAGGCCCTCTTCATTCAAGTTTGTAAAGCGAGCAACTTCCTCTCGTTCTTCTAGAAGTGTGCAAATGTCTTCATATTGACTGCTGATAGACTCTAGCATTGTGTGCAGATAATTCCAATGCGTCTCTACCAAGGCTTTGAGTGTTTTTTTCAGGCGCGTCAGGCGCGGCTTTTTTCAGGCGCGGTTGGTCTGCTTGAAGTAGGTCACCGGTGACTGTTGTCACTTCCTCGCCATACATGTCCTCATCAGATGGTTTTGCGAGTGTGGTGGACAGGACAGTATTCAAAATATGTGTGGTGCAGCTCAACCGTGGTACGAACAGCTGCTACTATATTCTCACCCCGTCGGTCACATACACCAGTTTTGAGAATAATTCATCATGGCCAAATTTACATAATGCACTGATGATGGCTGGCTTGATGTTGTCTGCCGTTTCATGCAGTGACCTGTCCCACTGAGATGTGAAGAGCACTCATTCAATTAGCCCATACTTTCTGTTGATGTAGTGCAGAGTAACACACAGATAATGTTTTTTTGGTCCACATGTCCAAGGTAACGGCTACATTGCTTTCACCAAGCTGCATTCTCAGTTCTGTGATGACTTTTAGACCAACCCCCTCCGCATATTTGGTAGCTCCACGAGAAACCGCTGTTGGGTCAGGCAGAAAAGCTGATAGCAATGCATACAAAGTTCACAGACAGCTTAAATATAGTGTCCTTATCCTCTCGGCTGGGCATCTTTACCTCTGTGGTCTTTGTGAGATACTTTTCGATGGCACCGCCAGGTTTGATACCACAGCTATTGATATGTTTCCTTAGCGAAGAAGTCCCACACTTGCGGCTATCATAAACTAAAACGTTAGTACAGCTTTTGCATGCAGCGAAGCCTTTAACAGTATTGTTTTCTTCATCTGTAATCACTCCAAATTTCTCCCAGACACCCGACTTGTCTTTTGACGTATTTTCGATTACTTTTAAATCTCTATTAGCTATTCCTTTTCTCAACTCCTCAGGGTAAATTTTAACGGCTGCTATGCAAGCTGCTGTGATTTCAAGCAAAAAAAACCTTTTGTTAGCAATTTGAAATGTAGGCCTAGGCTTGTGGATGTCTACAAGTTACATTTTTAAAATAAGCATTGCAATTAGACCCGAGGTCCACCTGTGTCGATCGCACCCAACCCGAAAAATTACATTATTATATTTTTCACCCGTTGCATCAAAACTTGCGGGGTACCCAAACCCATGCAGTTCACTGTCTTGGACGATGAGGAGTCATATGCTAACACCAATGCAGTGATTGACCACCTTACTTCAACCTATAACAACAGGTGGGTCGTTCTTCTGTGACTGGGGAGATTACGGTCTTCGTTGAGTACTTTTCAAGGTTTGCTTGGATTGATTTAAAAGGGAGTGACCATCACCGTATAGACTTCTATGCTTGCTCAGCATTTTGTTAGGAAGCTGGCAGGCAGCTAAAGAGCTGAAAACATATAAACTTTGAAGGAAGTCGCCTCCGTGGCAATGTGCGGCGAGGTTGGGTGCATGACCCCTCCCATCCCTGTAATTGCTGCGGCGCTTTCTCCATAGGAAAACAGTAGAGTGGGTCGCACACTGTGTTCGACCATGTCTCAAGTGAACACGCCTTTACCATATTTAACTCCAAGCCAGCATTTCTCCAGTCGTTTCTGCTCACTGATACAATGTTATGTAAATCCACAGATATTGTGGTGACTATGATTTGGATTTTGAATGTTTGGGAATTTGTTGTGCTAGTTTTTGTATGAGCCTCACATTAAACATTTGGTAATGTTATGCATTATGTATTAGCCTGGGTCGATTCAATATTTTCCAGCAGTGTGTTTTTTTTTCATAAAAATTATTTAGCCCCTGCTTTTAATAATCCAGCTCCCTCAGTTAAAATGTTCTGGCACTGCTGCTGGTCACGGCAACTATAAAGCCTGTTTTACTTCTGTAAAATTTTGCGCAGGCTATCAGGGTGAGGGACAATTTTTGCACTACCTCCCAAATGGGCAACTAACCTATCGCTAACCTCTACACTTTCAGGACAAACCAAACAAATGTACAATCTGAAGTAAATCTTTGCAATATGAGTTATTTAGCAGTTGTTCTCTCTCGCAAAAGGTTTTCAACACAAGCCGGTGCAACTTTGGAAAGCGTACTCAGATGAATAAAAAAAAGAACAAGCCTATTAAACAATGTTTTTTTGCACATTTGTTTGCACTTTTTAACTAAATATCAGCGAATCCCTCTTCCATCTTCCCCGATAGCATTTCCTTGAATTTTTGTGTTTAAGGATAACTACTTTCTCCCCCTCTAGATTGTTTGCATCTATCCAGACCAGTGATTCTCAAAGTGTGGGTGCATGAGATATTATCATATAACATTTTTTGAAAGGAACTATATCCTTTCTTTAGTTGAGCTATTCATTGATTTATGGATTCTACCCAAATAATGTGATAGTGGCACTGCGCCACCATGCTCCTTTCCAACACCAACATGTAAAATAAAGAAATAGGGCTGTCACAATGCAGACATTAAGTTGACGTCATCGTTTTTTCTCATTTAATTTCTGAAACGCTTAAGATGGTTAAAACATATTTTATTTGAATAATGCTGACAAAAACCCAACTATGTTATCACAAGTAGGCCAAGTGCTGTGTGGAGTCAGTTGATTTCTGATCCACTTTCTGTCCAACTAGGTTGTGGCAGAGCCTCAATGCAAAGCGGGTCGCCAGACAAGCCACAGAGCGCCATGTCCGATAGTGTCACGTTGTAGAAAGGACAACACATGTCGAAGATTAGATTTTAGGTCTTGTTTTGTTTTAAATATAATGGGTGCCATTTGATGGCGCTGCAATGCACGCCGAGGTTCTTACCAGTGTTGGAAGTTATAGCGCGGCTGTATGGCGGAGCTGGTGTGAATGCTTCAATTTAATAATAATAAAACAAAAAGAAGGTGGTTTGTACAATGCGCAAAGTTTCGATGACATTGCTGGTTCTCTTGAATTTGAAGTGAAAAAATTGATTTGCAGATGATTGCTTGCTGTGGCAGATGAGAGCTTAGCAGCTCATGCCACTTTATAAACTGCCTTTATAAGCTGCTTAATTATACAAGTTTATTTTATTGACAGCACTGTTTTGGGGAGATGGGGAGAACAGTTTTTAAATATGGATATTGCCCAACCCTAATATTTACAAGCCAGCCGTGTCATTATTATGCATTATTCACATGATTTTCTGATTTTGAGCTATATGATTAAATTACTGATCTAGCAAGTGTGCAAATGGGTAAACAATAATCAAAGTGCGAATAAAACCAAATACACTTGAAATAAACTTTTTACTAAACTAATTTATTATAATCCCCCTCATCCACAAACTGCCATTCACTACGTTAATTTACACTTGGATTAAAAAGTTAAAGTCCATTATAATCGAGTCCTCTAAATACATAGGATATTTTGGTGAGAGGACGCAGCATAATCTCGTCTTCACTAAGCTATATAGCCTTTAGGCCTTTGAGAGGGTTGAATCCATCTGTCGTTTTCACTGGCACAATTCTTGTTCGAAAATGCTGATTTAGTTTGTTCAATTTCTTTCTCCATTTGTCCTCATGTGAATGATGTAAAAGGACCTTTAGAGACATATTTCACCACTTTCCCAGAACTTAACTAAACCCCTCTATGGAACGGCCACTGTCCTACATTGGCAACCGTAACTAGGCGTGGGAGGCCTGTCAAGCATTCGAAACACAGGTTAAGACCGAAACAGTTTGCATGTGGAACTTGCATGTCAGCAGATATCCTTGAAGTTTAGAAGGGTTTGTCATATTTTTTACTTTTCCAAAGCCAAAAACGCAAGAGAAGAGTTGTTGGATATGGATTAAACAGTTTGGAAGACCTTACTCACAGCTGAATCCATCAAAGATCAACAAAAAAGCCTCCTCATTTGCTCCTAGGTAAGACGCTTTAAACAAATTGAAAAAACGGGATCATTTTGTTTGATGCTTGCATTGGGACCAGTGTGAGCTTTTCCCTCGATTGTAATATCCTCTTCCTTATCAATACTTACTCAATACTCGACAAATGATATTGTGAATGTAGCTTTCAAATGCATATTGTAGTACTTTCTGTCTACTTCTCTCTGATATTTCAGAACTTTTTCAGCAATGTGCTATTATTTCCATGGAATATCTCTCACTGATACTGTTGAAAACCCCATATTGCCATGTCAGGTACAAAAGCTTGACAGGCGTAGCAACATTAACCAAGGGGGCTGGACTTAACGCAGGATGAATTTTCCCAGACACAGTATTTTTGTATCCCAGGTGCTATTTTTATTGTCCCGAGACCAACGGGACAAGCCCTAATTGTCAAAATAATCATAATGTCACAATAATGCAAAGCAACAAAATACAACATTGAACCACAATGTAAATTCTAACCACTTCACAATGACAGAGCACAGCATAAAAGGTGATGTAGGTAACATTGAAGAATTATAATTTGAGTTTATTAGTGTAGTTGCAAAGCAAGCCACATTATTGTTATCATGTTCCTTATTAGTTTGGTTGCAAAGCAAGCCACACTATTTTTATCATGTGTCCTGTTATTATTATTATTATTATTATTATTATTATTATTATTATTATTCATCCTGTAGACCGGAAGTAAGTATGTATCCTAAAAGTTACTATTAATTTAATAGTATGCATAATTTATATAATTTAACATTTCAAAATTTGGCCTAATGGCCTTCCACTCAAAACCTAAAAGGAGGAAGTGGGAATATGGAGCCTCTGTGACCCAAGTGGATGAAAGTGTGCAGGAGCGCTGGGTAACAGGATTGAAGGCAGAACAAAGACGTCTGCAGTAATGCATGATGGAGGTTAGTGACGGCCAGAACCAAATGTGGGTTGTGAGAGAGGGAACAATGAGCTCAAGACTGAGGGGATGGAGATGTGTAGAGAGAGAAAAGTGAGTGAGTGAGCCAATTAGTTTTCAAGTAGGGGGCGTGTAGGGAGTATGCATTAGTTACCTGTAGGAAATGGCAAGTCGGGTCCTGTTGCTGACTGCCATTTGTATCGACTAGCGCTCTATCTAGGTTAAGGTTAACAGATCCTGCGCCGGCTGTACATTGCTGACTGGAAATGTTGCGGTTGTCAAACCCTTGGGTCCTGCTCACCATTAGGCTTGATGACCATGCCCCTTTCTTCACCACTGGTGCTTCTGCGGGACCCAAAGAGAGCAAGGCACTGCGTGTTCCTTCTGCGATGCCACTGTTGTTACTGCTGCTAGCGACTGGGTTGCCATCATGGTTTCTCATGGATGATTTAAACACACCATTGAGATGGTGTGAATGGCCATGGTGTATATGCTCATTGAGCTTTCCATAATGGTCTATCATGAAGTACTGCTGAGCTTGGGAGTTAGGAAGGGGGCACTGTAGGACCGAGTTGCTGTTAGGGTGGCATGCCATTGTCATGACAATTGGCGAGTGGGAGGGGGACGGCGGAGAGGGGTGTTGATGGTGATGCTGGAGGGGTTTGTAGAGGCACAGGTCCCGCTCTAGGTTGTCATCAGAGCTCCAGTACCCAGATCCAGGTGCAGATGCTGAGCCATGAAGCTGATGGTGGTGTTGATGGTGGCTACGATGCTTGGGCTCTGCTGATCTGCAGCGTTCATGACTCTTACTGTGCTTCCGGTGGTGTCCTCCCACTGTTGGACTTTCCCTCTCTCGGCTGGTCCTTAAAACTCTGCAACCAGCACCCCCTCCACCATTCATGTTCCCATGACTTCCCCCTTTTGGGGATGTTGACTGGTGTGACCCCTCCAATGAGTGAGACTTGGTAAAAAGCTTCTGGACTGAATGGACCAAATGACGGATCCTTCCGGGGCTGTCGTTGTTGTTGCTGTTGGACCCCATTCCCACAGTGGGTCCCGACATGTGTTTGTACTGCAGTGTATGATAGCCATCCCTCGGAAATGCGGACTGGCACTCAGACCGCTCCAAGTTGGTTGATGCCCTGGCTGGGATTTTACTCCATTTACCTCCTCCACCTCTGCCTACATATGGCACCACAGCCATCACTTCATCTTTTACCTCAGGATTGTGAGAAGATGAAGTGGAATGGCACCTCCTTGGGTAGGTTCCATATGGAATTAGGCTGCCGCTGTCACAATATTGTAAAGTGTGGTGGGAATTATGGTACGGCATCTCGGCTGGGTGGGGAAATTGAACCGGAAGGGGTGTTGACATGTCCATCTGGCTGAACAAATACAACTTGCGGTCATGGTGGTGATGACTCAGAGGCGCTTCTGATTGGTCATAGGAGACCAGGTGATGATGGCTCTGGCTACTGGAGAGGCCTTTCATGGCAGAAAAGATGGTGTATGATTTGAACAGGGAGGGTTTAGGAATGCAAGCTGGCCAAGTGTCCAAGAAGAGAATCCCTGAGAGTAGAGCAGTGGGCTCTAAAGAAGGGTAGAAACAAAAGAAGATATCATATAAACAGTCATATAGTAATTGGACAAATGATGCTGTACAACATGAACCTACTCACGAGAAAACAGCTCCAGCTTTTGTTTGATTATAGGTACATTATGGAAGTGTTTTTGTTTTAAATGTGCTCTTAAACACATTCTGTCATGTAGACGCTAACTTTAGGGCAACAGGGATCTAGGTTAGTTGCTCCGACTTAGCATCATAGAAAAATATCATGTAAAGTTTTAGCAAGCATTGCTTTTCAAGGGTGGATGGGGTTTGGAGAGGAGAGGGAGTGGTGAGTGGTGGTGTTTTTTTTTCTCTCCAAAACTAAGACTTGAGCTAGCTTGAAATGGCAAATTTTGCATATTGCAAGAATTGGGTTGTGCAGTAAAATACAAATAAAAGTCTGCTTCGCTAACAGGTAATTTACATTTGCAGTCCATGGGCATGGAATGCAAACAGACAAATCACACAAAACAACACCCCAACAGCATAGTAACTTAAATGTTTGATGAAAAGATCAGTCAACATAACTTGTGACATTCAATCCACAGACATAATACTGCATCAAGGCCTTTGAGTGGGTTTAAACAAACAAAAAGTGAGCTTCTTGGTCATTTTATAAAGTAATGTTATCTGTCCAATAGTATATTATATCTAGTATTACTAGCTGTAAACACTATTCACATGGGATGGCTTTATGGCAATTAGGCACCGGAAATCTGATGATTACGTTTAAGAACAAGATGAAGTAGAGATTGGTCTACTTAAAAAATAGTGCAGTCCACAAAATATCGACCATGTATCATAAAACATTTATATCACTCCAATATCCTTAACACCAATGAAATAAACATGATATTGTATCACTCCAAACCCTTAACCATGCAAAACCAAAAAACGCACAGGCCTTCCAAAAGCCTGGCTAGAATGGCATTTTTGCTTAAACTTCATAAACTTAGTCTGAAGTTTCTTCTGTCTGAGCCGTTTTCAGAGATTTCAGAGTGTTGCTTCCACATGCAACTCAACCAATACCGGTTGTAAATGTTTCCGCAACTGACATTGCTCTCTGTTTTAGATTTTTGAGATGATATCTAATGTAATCTGATATCTAATCTGATCCATAGACTTAAAAAAATGCCCTAAAGGCAGAATTCAAACTGGTTTTAGGATGCGCACACTGATTTCACAAGTATATTTTCTTCATGGCCCACCTACAAGTACCTGATTGGCTCTGTAAAAATTCAGGCCGAGTCCAGTACCACTCAAACAACCGACACAAGACACTGAATCTCAGAACTTTTTTAAAAAGTGGCTGGGGATTCAACTGATTCTGATGTAATTGTGTTTTCTGAAACCAGGCTCAGAAAATATGTTCTGTATCCGGATATCTTTAACAATGGTACGATGTGTACCAAACTGAAAAAAAGGAGGTGGAGTGGCTATTTATGTGAAGACTAAACACATTGTGCGAGGATGTCTGAAACTATTTGCAAACAATTTTAATTTGTTGCTTTGAATGTTGCTGTCTCAAAGGGGCTCTCTATGGCCAACATTTCACTTGTCAGTTCAATGTAACTTATGTTATCGTTTGCACCAGATCGGAACACACTTGACACAATGCAAACTCTGTGGTCGGATCTGTGTCCTGATTTCGCTTTCCTGCAAAGATACTTCCTGGTAAAACAAATCTGCAGAAATGGCACTGGGTAGAAGCTTATGTTGTTCACATTGACGTGAAGCCGTATGTGGCTATTGCAGCGGTAGAGAATGGGTGCCTACGCTAACATCATGCCAGGAGTTGGAAGCTGCTGATGCACCGGCTCATTCAAAAATTAAACACAAACTCCATGGACTTTATTTAACCTGGAGAGAAACTTCAATCATAACGCTGCACTTCTTGGCAGCTGGTGAGAAACAAAATATTGTAGCGAGCGGCAAGGGAATAACCAGACATGAACCTCATATAGTCACTGAATACGAGCGTATGCTTCGTACTTTCATCAAAATAACCTATGTGTTTAGGAGATTTAATTCTAATGGAGTTTTATTTTTAATCCAAGTGTAAAATAGGGAAGCGAATGTCAGTTTGTGGATGAGGGGGATTATGATAAGTGGATGTGCATTCTTTAACGCATCCATGTTTTGAAAAAGTTTTTGAGGTTGTTTCCCTGTTCGATAACAAAAATACTCACTCTTTCCGAAGAAGTTTGTATCCAAAACGAAACGGTTGCGATACAACTGCACACCGTAATGTTATCGAAAGCAACCTATATTCACATCCCACAAGTGCAAATAGTCATTGGATTGTAGCGCCGACTGCTATCGAGATGAATGATCAATACAGAGAGCGATAATTATATTAATTAGTTCAACACTATGGATGCAATAAGAGGACTGTGTATGATTTATTGCATGTCGAAATTAACAAAAAAGGTTTGCGGCTGCAGATGTTGAAATGGCTGAAATAAAATACTTAGAGTACTCGATCAATCAGAGATGTTTGGCGCTGCAAGCCCCACCGCTAAAGTTCCTGTACTTTTGGAAAATACTACTCCCGAGCAAGCACTTTTTTGGGGGGAAAAAATAATGTCCCCGGGAACTTAATTTAGACCCTGGTTCTTGCGGTGGAAACGCAACTATAGTTGTGATTCCCCATTTTCAAATAAGTAATTCCTGTAATGTCCTACGGCCAAGGACTTGCCACTAATGGGGAACTTTCTATTGGTGCTGATCACCTGTACATAATCAGCCATTAGGCCAAACAGGGTATAACTATGCCAGCACCAGAGTTTGTACCCCCTCTTTTGCTCTCTCTCTTGCCAGCTTACGGGATGTTCCTTTGTCGAGAGCTCTGGTTGTGAGACCTTTTTGCAGAGAGCCTAGATAAGAAGGTGTGTAAGGGTAAGCCGCCATTTTGTTTTGCTTATGTTTTTTCTCGTGTTTGTATAGAGAGGTAGTTCAGAAGTGTATTTTTGTTTAAGCGTAGACTGTGGGTTTTGTTTCAAAGATGGGGTCTTTTGGTTATTATTTTGGCCTTGGCCACCCTGAAGCTATTCCTTTGTTTATTTCTTTGTTCCTGTATTGTATACAGCACATGTAAAATAAAGCCTTTGTTTTTGAATGGTGCCTTCAATCCCTTTTTGCTGTGTTACCTCACTACTACGTCTGATACACATTTAGGGTCGTAACACATAGGTTCAGATTTTAATCAGCAATGTCAGGACATGATGTAAAGCTTGATGTAAAACATAGGCCTACTTATGCATCTGAACATTAGCGACAGCTGCCAATGCATTTCTTGCTTTCCCCTGTGTGTTCCTCGTCCGTGTTAAACCCAGGAACTGGAGCGTACTTCCAACGGAGTGTCTTTAGTGAAAACCTGGAGCAGGTTTGTTCACAACATTAAAGTACAGTTGCATACTTGCTCTACCCCAAACAAAAATGTGCACGGAATTGCATGAGGAATTCAAGCTTTGTTTGGAAATAGATGTCCAGCAAACGGTTCAGGAGACCAGACAAAAGCTCCTGGAGCACAGACAGTGGTGTACTAGCCATCAAGCATACCTATCCCGGTGAGCGCCGCATTGTTGGGCCGGTGGGCTGTCAAAATATCCATAACGTTTCTGACAGCCTTCTCTGGCCCTCTCTGTGTGCCTATCATTAGGGGTGCGCAGGAGATTGTGCTGCTTGCGTGTTCGGGGTTCTGGGGTCACTGGCCAATCACAACTAATTTAGTTAATGCACGTTAACATTCTAAACTAATGCAAAAGTAGCAGTGAGAGGTCCAAGAAAAGCCATGGAGAAGAAAATGTCAAAACGTAAAGGAGGGGCCGTAAAAATGTGAGAAAAAGGAAGCAGGCGTTAGAGGCACGGGTCATATAGTGATACATTTTCATTGGGCTTTCAAAGTTCTTTATGCACTCCTAAAGCGTTAAAACATATCTTCCTCCTTAAGAACACATGTTTTTTCTTCTTAGGGGAAAAAAGTAAGCATTGAGCCCTGATTATTCACACATGCAATCTGGACTCGGCTAAAGCAAGGAACTCAGGTGCTGATGCTGACTGGCTGCTCTTTAGGCAACTGCAAAGCAAGGTACATAGGAAAACCTAAATGATCCAAGGAATACTGTAAAAGCTGCAATGTGTAAGATTCAGCCCCTCACAGTTAGTAGGCGGGAGACTTTCATAATGGGTGGAGTGAGTGGGACGTTTCTTTTTCAAAAGTATATATAGCAGGGCAGGAATTTCACCGGCGGCCACGACCGTCATTGCCCTTCTGTCTGGCCTTGATACCCTTCTGAAAATCGAATGCCCATCGGCCATTGGGGCCATGGTGCCCCGCACTCTGCCTGTTTAATTTTTTTCTTTCCCCCGCCCTGCCTCTCTGCTAGGGATGGGTACCGAAACCTAGTATAAAACGGGCCCGGGGCTGAATTATTACATACCGTAGTATCGATAAGCTCCGACGTTCGCATTAAGATGCATTTTCGCTAATCCTCCGGAAATGTAAACAAAATTATAAAGAGAACTCTCTCCCTGTCCGAGTCTTTTAGGTTGGAAGCGGGGCCCTCTGCTTTCTCTCACATGGAGAAATTAAGGAAATATATTTTCTATTAATTTAGGCTAGATTAACCTTGCGTTATTTATATCAGGATTCTCCCCAAACAATGTAGGCTAAAAGTGGCGCTGTGCCACCATACTCCTTTCTAATGTCACCCTGTTACAGTTCATAATAGGGATGCGGGCATTTAGTTTACGTCGTTTGTTTCCATTTAATTTCCGAAAGAGAACGCACGTCGGATGATTCCAGTTTAATAGAATTGCTGTTGATGGATAAAGGTTTTGGGCAGTGCTGGAAGTTATACAGTGGCTGTATGGTAGCGCCGGTGTGAGCGCTCTCATTGGAAACACGACCCACGAAGTTCCAGTTAAGACACACCCCTTAGAATGGAAAGGTGGTTTGTACATTCTGCAAGAAATGTTGTGTTACCACAAGGGCCAAATTTTCCTCCCTCTTTGGAAAGTCTTCAATCACAAGCAGAAGTACACAAATCGGTTGCACCTGATAAAAATAGTACTGGTGTTCCCTGTGTCCACCTCTCAGGTAGAGTGGAGGAGGCCAAACATAAGTCCTTATGGGTCAAAGAACCAGAACCCCCTGATTCCCCATCATCAAATGATGAGGACTCTGATTAAAATTGAATTGATTGATTCAATTGAAAATGTTTTTCAATATTACTTGTTTATTTTAGTGCCTCGAGGCTTCAATGATTGTACTGATGGAATGTGACCCTAACCCTTTTCTAAACCTTAGTACAAATAAATTATACTTTTGATAAAAATTGTATGTTACACTGTTAATTAAAAGGCATTAATGCTTAGAAATGGATTAGTCTATTTAAGTGAAATCAAAATTATGCTTTTTAACTGAAGGCCTTGATGCCGTAGCATGTGGCCTTTGTGCCCTCAAAAAAATTGCCCCGCTGCAGGCCAAGTGGCCTTGCCCCTAAAATGTTGAAATTCCAAGCCTGGTATATAGTAATATTTCACGTATAGGATGTGATTTTATTGATAACAATATGGAAATCACTATCGATCAGCATTGACTAAAGATATGTCCAGGTAATTTTGAGCAAAGAGTTACTTGAAATGTTATACATTGCAACTTTAAGGCAGTCTCTTGAAGTAGCAACCGGGCCTGTATTTTGAAGGATTCTTTCAGTGTTCATGAAAAAACTGAAATGTTGAAATTGTTTGAATAAGCCCTATATCATAATAACAACACAAAAGGTAAAGAATAGCGAGCGGAGAGACGCTGTCCGCCTTCTGTCGGGGAACATTAGGGATTCCGTGTGGACAAATGCAATGGCAAAAAAGTGTCAGTTGCACAACATTGTGCAACTGACATTGCTCAACTCGGATTACTTATACTTTCTCAAACATGTTGAGCCATTTACAAGTTCCAAATGTAACTCTGGCCAGTGCTAGGCCGTAGATGGCTAAACCTAAACAACAACTAACTCTCCCTACAGCCAAAAATGTTTTACCAACTCAGATTGATACAAATAAGTGACTAATGTTTTGGGCCTGATATAGCTCAAGGTTAACAGCTATATTATGTAGTTGAAGATGCAGGATTTAAATACATATGTAACAGGTGCATCACTAGGCCCTAGTGACAGCAAGCAGTTAGGTGAAAAAGGAGGAGGGAACATCTTGTTCACTCTCTGTTCCTGGTTGTTCGGCTGCCACATGGTAACTGACCAAACTTTAGATGGTTAGAGCTTAGATTCCGGTCTCTCTCTATCTAATTACAAGGTATGTTTTTTTATGTATACAAACTGGATTGCATCGGGATGCAAACCACAGATTTTCAGCAGACCTGGCCTGGGTCGGGTCAATCACAACCATTTATCTAATATTGGGCTGGTTCAAAACCATGACTCTTATCATGGTTTTGAACCAGATGTCCTCTACAATAATCAAAATGTCCTCTACAATAATCAAACTATCATGAATTCACTTTAATATCTCCTTGATTTAACCCTCCCGCCCTTTCCCTTGGGTTTGTGATTAGCTTCCAGTCATTTTAACAGATGTTTAGAGAGACATACAGAGAGCAGAGCATCACTTACTTCAACCATATTATGTAATTCAATTGACATGTGTTTCACAGGATGCACAGGTTACCTTGTCCTATCTTCTGTTTCCCCTACCTTTTAAGCCATGTGTACTCTGCCTCATTTTCGGGAGCTGTCTTCTACAGTTTGAGGTCAGATCAATGTCAAACAAATTCGGCATGTATCAGTGCAGTGTGCTATTCATACGATAGTAAGAATATTGTAAACTTTTTTAAAGTCTCATTGTGTAGAATTTAGAAGCAGCTTGCAGTGAGGTTGCAGATTGCAACCAACTGCATAACCCTACTCACCCCTCCCTTGCCAATAACAACGGTGGCCTGTCCTGGCGTGTATTGTGCCAGTAGGAATCACAATGGGATATCTTTGTCATAGTCACCATGGTCACTGTACATGTTGTAGAACATGGTGAAGGTAACAGCCTATTAGCGTTTGTTGTCTTATTGCAACCATAGCGGTAAACAACATTCATATACCTATAATTATTGCTGTTATATGTTTGTTATATGTATGTATGTTGTTTTATTCATCTCAATAGCAGTCTACATAGGAAGCACAAGCCAGTGCTTACTTGCACTGTGGTACGAGAATATAGGTTAATTTTGATAACATGGCGGTGTGCAGTTGTATCGCAACAGTTTCATGAACAGTTCCGAAACTTGGTAACTGGCACTTATTTGATCTGCTGAATATTTGTGCCTCAATGAACCATAAGGCCTATATGGAAAATGTTTTCTGTAGGTTGAAAATTTGGAAAATCTTGAAAAAAACTTGAAAACTGCACAATTTACCTCACCTTATCCCGGTACCAACAGCACTGTGGGGAAACAGCACTGGTAGAAGAGACTGGCTGAACATGTGTGTTTGTGAGCGACAAATTTAATGTCCAAATTGATGAACCATTATAGTGACTGACTGAACCGTTAGGGATTGAATTACACCTGCTACCGAGCTAGCTCTGTCACTTTCTCTTCTTTATGTAGACTGAGATGCACTCTCATTGAATGTGTCGCTTGTTTGGCATAATTGTATATATATTAATAGCTTTTAATAACTGTTTTTGGGATAGAGCTGTTTGTTTGGATTGAGTAGGTCAATGCAGAGAGAGCTCTCTGTGAACTGCAGCAACATTTCTACTGAGGTCTACTGGGACTTCATCTGACTCAAGCAACACTGTCTTCAAGCAATGTATGGTTAAGAATACTTATAATTCTATGAATGAAGAGGACTATTATGTCACGTTAAAACTTATTGATACATACACATCCCCTTGTCTGCCACAGAGAGGAAAGGAGGTGTTTAAACAATGCAGTGGAGAGGAGAACTGAGGAGAGGAGAGCAGTACAGTGCAGTGGAGAGGAGAGGAGAGCAGAGGAGGGGAGAGCAGTACAGAGCAGTGGAGAGGGGAGCAGAGCAGATCAGTGGAGAGGAGAGGAGAGCAGTACAGAGCAGTGGAGAGGAGAGGAGAGGAGACAGCATGAGAGCAGCAGAGCAGAGAATAGTAGGAGAACATGTTTTTGGAAGCTGAATAAGCAGTGTCATCAAGAGAAAATAATAAGTAGATCTCTGCAATCTTTTATTAAATTGTAAGTAACTTTGGTTGTAGATCTAATGGTAATAAGAAAAAAACAGTAAAGCATTCTGCTTTTAATTTTAACAGATAATATCCTACATTATTGTGCAATGCATGAAATGTACTTACCTAGCATTTGTTTGTTTATGAAAAATGATTATGTTATTATGTTAGTTATTATGTTCCTCGGGAGTGTAAATGCCCAAGATTCAATGGTAAACTCTGTTGATTCTTTGACTGAAATACATAGAATAGTTAGAAGAGCCTCACAGGATTTTGAAGGTCTGGCATATTGCCGCTGGCTGAACAATTATTTTTTTCATATGACTACATAGAGGGGGGGGGTCTAAATCTGAAATTGACTTTCATCCCCAGAAATAAAAAAACTGAAATGCACCAGTGAAAATGTTCGCACCAGTCTGCCCAGTTAGTTAGTTCGTTTTTCAGCAGGACCAGAGAGAAAGACAACCATGCGAGACTATTCTTATGCATCAAAGTCCTAAATGGATGTAGTCATATGTAAAACACCTGGTGGTGTTCCAAACTCGGAAAGGGTTCTTTGTGATTAGTTCATTGATGTTGTCCTAGATCATATGTTATATAGAGAATTGAAGCAGCAGGTGTCCACTGACCTCACTATGTTGTTTGTCTCACTTCGTAATATTGCAAACAAGTGAGTGGAGGAAGGAAAGCATCTTGGTAAAGCTAGGCCCAGAGTGTATTATTATGATACTTACATCCAAGCAGTATGATGACACAAATGCGACAGCAGTAAAAACCGGCAATGAAATGTCAGAGTTAGAGAGTTTCTCTGCAAACAACAGGTACAATTAGATGCAATTTTGCGTCCTGTGCATGGCCCACACTATTAACCTGACTGTGATGAAAGGGCTGGCAGTGCAAGCTATCGAAACTCCGGTCAGCAGATTAAAGGCCACAGCACTGCATTTCAACTAATCAACTACCGACGGCTACCTCTTGGAATCTAAGCAGAAGCTGCTTGGAGTTAAACCTGCAAAGCTTATCAATGACTGCGATACCAGATGGAACAGCACTTACGTTATGGAGCAAGTGAGTCATAGAAATGTAAATAACCTGGTTATATTGGGCTAATTATAGGTTTGATTGTTCATAATACAAGAGAGGGTATGCATATCTAGCCTATCTAGCATATCTAGTTTATCTAGCGGTAACATACACACCTAACCCTTGTGTTATAGCCAGCTAGCCATAGAAGTATTCTAACTTTGGTTTTTGGTGAGAGCAGTGCTTAAGCCTTTCAAAGTGGCCACTGAGGCGTTGTCAACTGACTGATAACCAACAGCATCAGCTGTTCTCCCCCTGAAGTATGTGTTATTGTCACATCTCCAGCCATTCATCGGCGGAAAAAAAAGATCTTGACGGACCTCGAGCTGCGATATAGTCATGACAAAGATGCCTTAATGTTGCTTAATACTACTAGCTACGTCAACCCACGTTTTCATAGGCTGATTCGAGACCAACAGAAAGTAAAAGGGATGCTGACAGTTATTGCGGAGGAGGAAGATGATAGGGAAGATGAGGAGGGAGCAGCCATGGCTACAGGGTCACACTGTCAGGAGAAAACCACTCTCAGTGCTATGGGGAACCTTTTTGGGAATGTCTATCGCCAAGGCACAGACGCATCAGGTGGTACTTTGGCAATTGGAGCTGTAATACAGCAAGAAATTATTATTTTATGAGAGAGAGACCCCAATACCCAACGACAGAAACCCATTGTCATGGTGGAAGACATCAACTATGTACCCCCACATTGCCTGGCTGGCTATTTGAGCATCTGGGGTACCTCAGTTGGAGCCGAAAGGGTTTTCTCCAAGGCTGGGATTATAGTTAATAAAAAACATTCTGCACTAGATTCAGAAAACGTGGATTACCTTGTGTTTTTGGCCATCAACCTTTAGGACCAAATCTCGCCAATGCTGTTTGACATGTTGATTATTATTAATATCTAATGTTGCTATAAGCTATTTATTATGCTATTTATTTTAATTTAATTTGTTTGAATTGGTTTGTGTTTTTGACCAACATTGACAAAATACACGTTGAAGTCTCTTTGCTTTCTCGCTGAGAAGAGTTGTTTACATTTCAAAGGAATAGTGAAATAGGAAGCCAGGGGATGTTGGTGGGGAATCAACTTTTTTAGTATTGATGAAAATGTTCAATAAAGTTGACAAGTGAACAGTTTCTATTTTGTGCCTAACGTTATTATTTACTTGGTAGAATGCCCTCTAGTGGACAGAACGTTAGTGGCATTGTCAATGTGTAAGCCTGTGTATACAGTGTATAGGTACATAGTAAATATTAGTAATAGGCTTAATTTGAGCATTAATTAATTTGAGCATTAATTTAATATTAGAATATAATAAGTAGAATAAAAATAAGCTGTTGCTGGTTACGGTACTACGTCTCTGTCCCATTTATTGTTTTATTACAACTTGCCCAGTTAGGCGAACCCAAGACGCTCAGCTACATTGGTGGCAGCGGTGTTTCTCTTATGCGGACCCCTGTTGGTGTTTCTTTCTATCGTGTCGTTGTGGTTTTCTTAGCTTAGCTTCCTCAGTATAGCTAGTGGGCTAACTGTTTGTCGGGCTTCGGAAACTGAACACAACTGAATTACGGACATGTGGTGTGGAGACGAAGACCCTTTTAAACCTGGCGCAGGGATGTTTGTTGGACGCTCGGTGACTGCAGTGAGGATTCTGCCTACCCGTTTGAGCAAGTCGGCTTTTCTGCTGTGGGGCAGCCTGCTTGCTGCAGTAAAATCAAACTATGCTGCTGTTAAAGAAAGGCTTGGAGTGCCATTTGTACAGAGAGAATTCATGGACCGCTTCAGGGCCAGCCTTTCGGCTCGTGTGCATACTCCTGGCGAGAGCTTGGAGGTGTATGCCGCTGCTGTGAGCCGGCTGGTCGTGGAGGCGTTCCCGGACTATGGGGCCGTTGCGCAGAGGGAGGAAAAGTTTCGGCGCTTCCTCGCCGGCCTGAATCCGGCCTTGAAAGCCAAGTGTCTCAAGCAGGGTGCCACTGATCTGGAGGAGGCGCTGACTATCGCGGAGCGTTGTGAAACTGCCCCCCCCCGTCTGGCTTTGGAAGCTTCATCTGTGCAGTCTGTGTCAGTTACTGAGAGCCTACAGAGAGCTGTTGGTAAATTAACAGAGGAGATGAGCTTCATGAGGATGGAGATGAAAGAGATATGTGATGAGAACCACAAACTGAGGGCCTGGAATTCAGACAGGAGAGAACGGGGGTTTCGCTTGCCCTCAGGGGGGCGCTGTGGCTGCACCTGTGGTGAGATGGGGTGCCAGTTGAGGGGGGCCCGTGACGGACACTGGGGCCACTCCTGATCGTGGGCCTTTTCTGCCTCATGGTGGTTATCAGTCACATGGCCACCATCAGGAACCAGGAGTGTCTCCCACCCCTAAGCCACCTGGAGGCCTGGTGGTGTGCCCGACGTGAGGAGGAGCCAAGGAGGCGTGGTGTGCGTTTCCTGTCACAGCAGCAGGACAGTGACAACAGCCATCAGGGAAACGGTCGGTAGCTGGTGTTGAGGCCCACACACCGGCTTCCCCACCCCAGGGCCCCTTGCAACATGACATTTCTGAGAACACTACTGGCATGGACAGTGTTAACCGCCCTACATCTTATGTTAGAGGGGTGGTGGAAGGCACTGAGGTCTTCATATTAGTGGACTCGGGAGCTTCTGTGTCATTGATTAGTGAAAACTTTCGTATGTCTGTCCCTGCCCTACGAAACAGGCCTCTGAGGAAGAACTATATTGACTCCCGTGCAGTGAATGGACAGATGTTGGATACATTTGGTACCATTTCAGTGACTTTCCGCTTGGGCCCCACCTGCTGGCAACACACATTTCATGTGCTGAGGGAATCCACCCAGACGGCTCTACTGGGACTGGACTTTCTAGTCAAGAACCACGCACTGCTGGACTTGGGCGGGGTGTGTTGCAGTTATGGGACATAAGCGTGCCCCTGCTTCAGAGCGTTGACCTAGTTCCTGAATGCTGTAATGTGTCCCTGGCTGATGTTATGACTATTCCCCCCGAGTGAGGCCCTGGTGCCGGTGAATGTCTTCTCCCCTACTGGCACGGGTTTTCCTACCATGGACTTTGATGGCTATTTGGAGCCTAATATTCCTGAAACAACTGGACTGGTGGTGGCGCACACAGTGACAAGTGTGAGGGAAGGTGTCACGGTGGCTCGTGTGCTCAATCCCACAGGAAAGGCGGTGGAGCTTAAACGGGGGTTGCATCTGGGCGAATTTTACCCAGTCAAGGAGGCTGATGTTACGCCTCTTCCCCAGGTTGACACATTCTAGCCAAAATATCCTACTCTCCCTGTCACCCTGGATGGTGCACCCATTACGGCGCAGCAGAGAGTGCAGCTGTCAGAGATTTGATGGTGTTTTAACCTGTCTGGCAGAAATACGGGCAGGTGCACACTCACACACGCGCACACGCACACCACATTCAGACTGGTGACCATCCCGCTGTCAAGCAGCGTGCCTATCGAGTGTCTCCAGAGAAATGGGCTGAACAGGAGATCGAACGTCAGGTGGCTGGGCTACTGGCTGTTGGGGTGGTGGAAGAGAGTTGCAGCCCCTGGGCGTCCCCAGTGGTGCTAGTGAAGAAGAAAGGGGGGCAATGGAGATTTTGCATTGACTATCGTCGCCTCAACTCTGCGACAATCAAAGATTCACACCCCCCCCCCCACGAGTGGACGACAGCCTTGATGCCTTGGCTGACTCATCCTGGTTTAGCATACTTTACTTTTCAAACGGCTACTGGCAGATGGAAGTGGCTGAGGAGGACCGGGAGAAAACGGCCTTCATGACAGGCAGGGGCTTGTACCAGTGGCGGGCCATGCCAATGGGCCTGACCAATTCTCCTGCCACTTTTCAGCGGATGATGGAGCTGATTCTCAGGGTCCTGCCATGGCACATCTGCATGGTGTACCTGGATGACATACTGATTTACAGCCGCACATTTGAGGATCATCTTACCCACTTGGAGGAGGTCTTGTCCAGGATTCAGTCTTCAGGTCTGAAGCTCAACCCCGGAAAATGCCACTTTGCCAGGGATCATGTGGTGTTCCTGGGCCACGTGGTCTCCAGGCAGGGCCTCCAGCCTGACCCACGGAACACCGATAAGTGAGAACTTGGCCGACTCCCCGCACCCCCTCCGAGGTCAGGGCCTTTGTGGGCCTGTGCTCGTACTACAGGCGGTTTGTGAGAAACTTTTTACAGTTTGCAGCACCACTGAACCGCCTGGCTGGTAAAAATGTGCCTTTTGAATGGACTGGTGAGTGCGAGGTGGCATGCTCACTGTTGGCTCTGTGGAGGAGTTGGACCGCTCTTTGCTCCCAGAGGGGGCGCGCACATGCCAGCAGCCTGCATGCTCTCTCTGCTGCAGTGACTGTGAAATGTGGTGATTGCAGCACAAGGATCCAGACATTAGTGCAGTGTTAGCCTAGGTAGAGCAGGGCGCGACGAGACATACTCGCAGACATCTGAGGGGATCCGCTGTTGGTCTCAGGAAGCTGTGGACCGAGTTCAGCCGCCTGTCAGATCTTGATGGACTGTTGTGTCATACTGTAGTCTCTTCACCCACTGGGGAGAGGCAAATTAAGGTGGTGATCCCCTCATCTCTGGCAAAGATGTTGCTGTCTTGTGGGGGTGAATGGGACGAATATGTGAAGCAGGTCGCTTTTGCATATAACACCTCTAAACATGCCAGCACTCGGTTCACCCCCTTTTACCTCATGCATGGACACCAGGCACGGGTTCCTGCTGATGTGCTCATGCCCACCTGTGTGTTGGACTCTCGTGGTACTGGGTCTCTGCCGAGATATGTGTCATCTATGGTGGAGAGGCTGGAGTCGGCATTCAGCACTGCCAGGCTCAACTCTATTGAGGCTCATGAGAGACAGAAACTGTATTATGATGAGAGTGTTTGCCACAGTGCCTATGAAGTGGGCGCGTTTGTGTGGCTGAACAACCCCTCTGAGAGCCGCACAAAGCTGGCACCACATTGGAAGGGCCCCTACCGGGTCATACAGGCACAGGGATCCTGTAATTTGAGGTGCTGTGTCCCCTCGGGGTTGCCGTAAGGCATGAGGTGTGGGCAGACTTGCGCGTTCTTGGACATGTGCTGAAGTAGAATAAAAATAAGCTGCTGCTGGTTACGGTACTACGTCTCTGTGCCATTTATTGTTTTATTACAACTTGCCCAGTTAGGCGAACCCAAGACGCTCGGCTACAGAAGGAATTAAATTTTAATGGGATTATAGAGGAAGATTGACAGTTCTGGGTCATTGTCAGATATAGTCAGTGGGTGTTCTGAATTCCCCTATATGTGACTGTTAATTCTGTCAGGCAGATCATAGTGCGCCCTTACCCCTAGGTGGGGTCCTTTTCCTTTGTAAACATTGTCGCAAGTTGTGCAATATTCTAGTTCGTTCCACCACGTTACATGGAGGAAGTGTGTGTGCGTTCTTGAAGAAGTGAGTCACATTCGTATTGACATTTATGTATGAGAGCAGTACAGTTCACTTATAAATCAATGCTGTATTAATACTTTTCACCTTAACTGTTCGCATCATGGCACATTCGCATCACGGCCCTTTCACATGCGCTTATTCTGCGCTTTCGGCCATGCATTGTTCAACTACGTTTGTGATGCTCACGCTGCCGCATATGGTGCGCTGTTGATAATTTGTATTCAGTATAGAGGCATACGCATTTACTTTCATTAGGTGAGTGCTACTAGCAGCGCTCAACTATTCTTATTCTTAGGCTTTATTATTTCTTTCTTTCTTTCTTATTCTCTACAAATTTTGGGACCTAACTTCTTCCACAATTTTTCACCTAGAGACTCCATTCCACTTTTAAAATGTTCATATGAGCTTGGAATCGCGCGCTACCATTCAAATTTTTTAAATATTTTATACTTTTCTTACTTTATTTTATACTTATACTTTTATACTTTTGAACTTCGTTCAAACATTTAACAAATCAACACACTTTGATCTTCAAATATATCTAAACAGATTTTCGATATCATTTATACTTTTTCAGGATCAACAGTTTCATTTTAAACCTGCTTTGTATATTTTCAGTTGGTCTCATTGACTTCCGTTGAGGCTAGAGTGTGAGAATTCCACCCGCTCTACCACAAAAGCTAACCATTTCGGACGTCGCAGAGCCTAACAACGTCAATGTTTAACCTAGAAACACAATGTCAAGCTTAAAAGGTTATGGTATTTCTTGTTTCCCTGGCGCTAAAATGATTAATCGATTGGAAATATGATTGTTATATATCGGGCGTTTGTGTGTGGGGACCCCCGTTTATATGGCTAGAGGCTAGGTGCTTCCTACATATCCGGTTGTGTGCTTCCGGTAGAAGCTAAATGCTAACGTGCTTAAAAAAGATATTTTTCAAGTCATGCTATCTACACAAATGATATGTCATATGAAACCTGAGATTCCACAGAGTCCAACGGTATAAGCCTCATCATTTTGTGAGCTTACCTCGATTAACTAGATGTGAAAGAATAACGTCAATAGCACACTTTTCCAAGGTACTACAAGTGATGACACACACACACACACACACACACACACACACACACTTCTTCTACACTTACTTGACTTGATTCAACCATTTCAAACTTTATCACAACAGCTCAGCTATTCTATATTTGATCTAAAATGTATTCAAACTTACCACTTTAGCTATTTGTTTAACTCTTACACTGTATTTGTTTCCAACCATTTGATATTTTTTAAATGGTGTGCATGTTTACATTGTTTACCTCATTTAGACTTTTTGAACTTTAATCTTTTCACTTGATTTAAGCCAGTCAACATTTCTTTACGTCTTATACTATGTGGCTTTATTAAAATATATTTTCAACCTCACTTTGCACTACAGCACTCACCGCATTTTCTGCAGGAAATGCATTTTCTAGTTAATGTATGTGGTTCTCGTGGAGACAATTGGTTTAATTTTACCTCTATATGAAAACAGATATTAAACCCAACTCTTTGTTTCGCTGTTTGGTCACTTTCAGAAAAGCTTGGACAGATTTGTTCATCTCTCTGGGCTTGGGAGAACAAAATAGGGAGTGTAGACCTCAACTGCACTGAAATGTATGATTAATATACATACACAGTCATAGTTGGTTATGGTTAGGTACTTTATTTGAGATATCTTTATCTGTAATGCAGGCATTAACTCAACTATAATCACAGTGAAATGATGGAAAACAGTCGGAGAATCACATCTTTATCGTCTGGTTGGTAAATACAAAAATTGAACAATTGAGTACTATATATTAGCCAAACTCTAAAGCTATTGCCATACAGATTTAAGCATGTTAAAGAAACACTGATTGACAAATTGACACTGACAAATTGATTACTAAATGTGTATGCCCTTAAGGGTGTAGTGAACAATTCAATTGTGTCTGCACTAGTTGTTAAAATATTTAAAAGATTCTTATTTTAAAGTTTGATAACCATTGTATATATAATTAACTTAGCAGCAATAGCTAAGCAGTCTACTTGCTTAAGTCAATGCATTGCATTTAAATACATTTCACAATGTAATAATGCATCCATCAATACAAATTAAATCCTATAAACTTTATATAATAAATTATATATAATATTTGGATTCTATGAAATCGCTATAATTCACAATTGTTATTAGTATTATTATTTAATCATTTACCAGACCGGCTTGTGTGTAAATAAGAACAATGTAACATTTCATATCCAGCTGTACTCATTTCATGTGTTCTGCCACTGTGACAACACACACACACACACACACACACACACACACACACACACACACACACACACACACACACACACACACAC
>JAOPJO010000147.1:18981687-18993057 GCA_027123675.1 Molva macrophthalma
TACTCCATTTAGACTTTTGAACTCTGTTTGAATCTTTTCACTTGATTTAAGCCATTCAACATTTCTTTACGTCTTAAGCAATGTGGCTTTATTAAAACATATTTTCAACCTCACTTTGCACTTTGCACTGCTGCATGAATGCATTTTCTAGTTTCATTCATTACTGTAGCTCACAAGTAGCTTGACGTAATGTAAATCATTTATTATTTCATGGTTGTAGCCAGTCATTTAATGTACTTATATTAGTTTGCATTTCTGTTTCCTTTAGATACCATATCACATACTTAATCCTGTATCCTGTAAGGACATAAAGAACATCCAGTCTATGCCTCCGTCTACTCCTTACAAGGATCCTGCTGTGGATCGAGCAATCCACCTAATATAAGAAAGCATCCCTCATGCAATCCTTCAGTTCTCAACAGTGGGAGCCACAGTAAATTACATTGAGCTTGCAGAAAACGAGTGCCCTCTGGTGCAGGGAGCCAGGCACAAGAAGGGGGTATTTTGTGCTCAAGTGAAAACAAATCAACCTATCCATCCCAGTTTATAGGGAACTGTCCCATAGTGGAAGTGTGTATTGAGGTCATCATTGTTCCCTGCTTATTAGACATCGGGTCAATGGCGACCACAATCACCGATCACAATCACCCTCTTAATTTTCAGTCCCACAGTGCATAACAGTAACAACAGTAACAACTGGTCACAACTGAAAGCTGCAAATGGACTGGAAATCCCCAATGCTGTTCATTTAGGGCTTGATTTTAAGGTATTGGGCTGGACCCTCCCAAAGAGACGGGAGTTCTAGTAGAAAAATATACCCGCGATCCATTCACCAAACAAACAAAAATGCTTTGTTGTTGCTACAAACTTTTTGTCCAACTTGGCCACACCCTTTTTAAGTCCCCATTAGTAAAAACAACAAGTAGTTGGAAATGAGCCCTAATGGAATGTCAAACCATTGAGAACCTCCATGACCGAGGTTACTTGGGAAAAGCTAAGGTTTTTGGCCCAACGGTTTGGATCCCTGCCGGTTCCTAGAAGTTATTCCCGACTCTCTTCCCCAGTTCATCCAAAACACCTTGCCCTCGGTGCTACTTGAGCCCCTATCAGATAGCACCTGTTGGAAATAATTTCCCGATAAGTGAAAATCGGTATAATCATCATAATACAATGTAAATGTAGTCAGTACGTGTTAAAAGGTATTTAGCCATTTCTGTTTATCATAGTTCATATAATCTCAGAAATAATGGTATCACAGAAAACAAAGCAATAGTTTAAGCTCCACCAATAGGAGGAGCTTGCATACCAGCAGTTGCCACTAATGACAACACTCTAGCCATTGATAGAACCAACACTAGAAGGGGAGGGTCTTGGTGCAGATTTCCTGACTGAGGGAAACCCTCACGTGAGTAGAAGAGAACTACCGTCAGTGAAAGAGAGTTCAGATGGAGGCGTTCTAGATTTCAAGAACACCCTTCCAATCAAAAAGGGGGCTTTTTATGAATGTGCCTACAAAGGAGTTTTGTATGATATAGACATGTGACTATATTACCAGTGTCCCTGATGCTGTTAATCTGTACACCACTTAACTTGAGCCCGAATATTCAGATATTCATTCGTTAGGTAGGTATTTGAATCTCAATTCAGTATTTGGATATTCGTTTTCTTTTCTTTCTGTAATACAAAAAATCTTGATGTTTTTTTAACGTCTATGCATATTTGGGGACTGCGTGTAGTAGGCTAGGTTACATTTCGTCTGAATATCCCAGTGATAAAATATATATGTAAGGGACCTAGACGACCGAGAATGCTTCACGTCAACGCTTCAGTTGAGGCGGCTGTCATCCGAATGGCCAAATATGGGATGACCAAATTATCATTCGTTAGTTTTGGATATTCAAACATTATTTGAATATTCTGGTAGCACTTTGACAGCTGGCATCCAGTGTGAGGATACGCAAGCCATTAAGCCCCACGCCCCCCCGACCATCGGGGCGTTAAATGTTTTAGAAGGGTTTTAATAATGAACGTATTTAGCAGCTATTTCAATGTTCAAACAAGTCCAAAAGACACCAAAAATCTCTACCTACTAACCAATAATGTGTTGGGTATTTAGTAAACATGAATAGAACAGGTAGCAATGGTTTTCCTTTTATGGCGATTGGTCCCCCAAAATAGCACTTGCCATGTCCTGCCATGAAATGTATTCCAAACTTTGCACAATGTTCAAACTACCTATTTCCTTTGTGTTGATTAGGCCTACTCTCATACTTTGAAAACCGTCTGGAAACTTTTAGGCTGCATTGAAGCTCTGCCGTAACCAAGTCGAACTCGGACTGATGAGTGGATCTGCTGATGTGATATTGTTGTTTTGCTATTTTGCGTTATTAAAAGAACACATTTCTTTTACCAATGAACCACTTTAGAAAACGATGAGTTGATAAAAACTTGATTCTGCAGCAGTGGTCTCCGCCTGCTACATTTACAGGCAGTGAAAGATACGCACTATGAATGTTGTTCATTATAAAGGGATGGGGTGTTACTGTGAAAGCCCTGTGTGGCTGTGCGACTGAATGTGTGGTAGGCCTAGTGAATGTGTAATGCATGGACATTGACTGACTAACCAATTTTTATGTCAGCTATATTTCCATAGTATTTGCCATTTTATAAGAGCTTGCATAGTTATAGGAGCATAACATAATAATATCCCTCGTGCGCTTAAAATGTGTATGTAGACTATCGCTCTAAAAGCGGCAGTAGAAGAGTCATTACAGAAAATTGTTAGAAGATACCTTCAAAAGATATTTGAAGGTACAACATTTTGGAAAAACATAAAAAAAATATATATTAAATATATTAAAATAATAATAATAAAAAATAAAAACGATACATAATCTCTATAACCATTATGGCCCTTGGCCTTATAGAATGGGAAGTTATTATACAAGGTTCTCTGTGATCAATCTAGCTTACGCTCTTCTTTAGCATACCGGTAGGAAAAGATTAGGGCAGTTTTTTTTATATTAGATTAGATTTAACTTTATTGTCATTGTGCAGAGTACAAGTACAGAGACAACGAAATGGATCTAACCAGAAGTGCAAAAAAGCAGTAAAGTGCAAAATATGTACATTTATGCTATGATAGCAGTATAGATAAGTAGGTATAGATACTGTATGTACAGTATATAAATAGTGCAATATCCAGGGGGGGATTCATTTGAAAAAGCTGTCCCTGAACCTGAGCTAGTCCGGCAATGGAGAGACCCAGAGGGGAGGTGCTAGGAGGGTGAACAGCCTGTGGTTGGGGTGAGAACAGTCCTTGAAGATGCTACGCACCCAGCATCTGGAGAGCCTCAATGGAGGGGAGTGAGGAACCGGTGATGCGTTGGGCAGTTTTCCCCACCCTCTGAAGTGCTTCCCGGTCAGAGACAGAGCAGTTGCCATACCATACAGTGACACAGTAGGTAAGGATACTCTCGATGTTGCAGCGGTAGAAGTTCACCAGAATCTGAGGAGAAAGATGGATCTTCTTTAGTCTCCTCAGGAAGAAGAGACCCTTCTTGATCATGGTACACCCAGAAACTTGAAGCTGGCGAGACACTCAACCTCTGTCCCGTTGAAACGGATGGGGGTGTGTGTGCCACCTTTGGACTTCCTGTTGTCCACAATGAGCTCTTTGGTCTTCTTGGTGTTGAGAGCCAGGTTGTTGTCGGCGCACCATGCTGCTAGGCGCTGGACCTCCTCCCTGGGGTGACTCATCGACTCATCGTTGTTGCTGATGAGATTAATCACCGTTGTGTCGTCTGGAAACTTAACAATGGTGTTAGAACCATGTACAGGTGTGAGTCGTAGGTGAAGAGGGAGTAAAGGAGAGGGCTCAGCACACAGCCCTGTGGAATACCAGTGTTCAGGGTGAGGGTTGAGGAGGTGTGGTTATCTAACCTAACAGACTGGGGTCTGTTGGTTAGGAAGTCCAGTATCCAGTTGCAGAGGGAGGTTTTGATGTCCAGGGCACTGAGTTTGGTGATCAGTTTGGAGGGGATGATGATGTTGAATGCTGAACTGAAGTTGATGAACTTTATTCTCACATAAGAGTTACTGTTGTCAAGGTTAGAGAGGTCGGAGTGCAGTACCGTGGAGATGGCATCCTCCGTACTCCTGTTCTGGCGGTATGCGAATTGGAGGGGATCCAGTGTGGGTGGTAAACAGGTTTTGAGGTGAGCCAGGACCAGCCTACTGATGCACTTCATGATGATGGTGGTGAGTGCAACTGGGCGGAAGTCATTAAGGAGTGTTTTGGCAGTTTTAAAGCATGTGGGGACAGCTGCTTGGGCTAGTGATGGGTTGAATATGTCAGTCCAGGCCTCCGTCAACTGCACAGCACAGGCCCTGAGGACGCGTCTGGGGATGCCATCAGGGCCAGCAGCCTTCCGTGCATTAGTCCTGCTCAGTGCCGCATACACTTTGGTGGAGGAGAGTTTGAGGGGCTGGTGGTCTGCAGGGAGCCCAGCATTGATGGCCACCTCCTGGTTGTCCCTGTCAAAGCGGCCATAGAAATGGTTAAGCTCATCAGGTAAGGAGGTGTCACTGGATGGAGGGGTGGTCTTAGTGGGTTTGTAGTCTGTGATGGCTGGATGCCTTGCCACATGCGTCGGGGGTCAGAGTTGTTCTTGAAGTGCTCCTCAATCCTTAGCTTTCAGCTGTGCTTTGCCTTTTTGATGCCGCTCTTCAGGTAAGCCCTGGATGATCTGTAGGCCTGAGCATCACCTGATCTGAAGGCGATGTTGTGTGCCTTCAACAGGAGGCGGACCTTCTGTTCATCCATGGCTACTGATTAGGGAATGTAGTAATTTGTTTGAGGGTGGTGACACTGTTGATGTTGGAGTAGATTCAGTTCAGAACAGAGGAGGCATATGAGTCAATGTCCGTTTGGGAGTCGAGTGTGGCCTGAGTGGCAAACACACTCCAGTCAGTGTCTTCAAAACGCTGCTGAAGTGCAGAGTCTGCTCCTTCTGGCCAAACTTTGACTGTCCTCACTGTGGGCTTCAAACGTCTGATGAGTGGTGAGTATTGAGCAGTAGGAACAATGAGAGGTGGTCAGATTGTCCTAGGTGGGGGAGGGGGACGGCTTCGTATGCATCAGCCATGTTGGTGTAGACATGGTCCAATGTCCTGTCTGGGCAGGAGAAATGTTGGTGGAATTTGGGGAGCACAGTCTTCAAGTTGGAGTGATTGAAGGTACCAGCCTCGGGATTAAGAGTGTTGTTTGCTAATGGCAGTATGCAGGTCTTTCATTGCAAGCTTGGTGGCTTAGCTGTTAGCTGAGCTGTGACTCTTGATGAAGGAAGTGTCCGTGCACCAAGCTTTGATTACATAAATGCACAAAGCCCCACCTCTGGTTTTACAGGAGTCAACAGCTGTTCTGTCTGCTTGGAGGACGTAGCACCCTGTTACCTCGATAGCACTATTGGCTACATTGCTGTTTAGCCAAGTTTCTGGGAAAACCATGATGTTGCAGTCCATAATCAATTTGCGGATGGTGATCCGCAGCCACAGTTCATCCATTTTGTTCGCCAGAGATCGAACATTTGCAAGGAGATAACAGGTGTTTATCTCTAGCTTTAGTTTAGTTAGCTTTAGCTTAGTCCATAGGCCTCCTCACTTCCCCCGCCTTTGTTATGGTCACGACGCCATCTGTGGGTCCTTCCAGTCGGTAGAGCGGAGTTAGTGGACTCCGCTGTTTTGGCAATCTCAGGAATGAGACTGAGTTCACTGATAACGTTGTCAGGATTGCAGGAACCGATGTTCAAAAGTCGTCTGTATGATATGTACGCAAAACTGTACTTAGTGAAAAGACTTGTGACAAACAAGCAGATTACCACTATCTGGGGCTCTGTGATGTGCACGTGCTGCCATAGTATGTTATCTTCCTTACTGCTCGTCCACGGAAGTCCAGGGGTCAACCATTGCTAGGGACTCTTTTCAAGAGTTCAGTTAAATTCCCCCCTTACCAAACTGAGGAAGTGGGACCCACCCTAAAGGGACTGCGGGAGCACGGTAGTTGATGCACTGTCCAACAAACCTAGTACAGCCAGCAGGTTCTTATTAAAGGTCTATGGTCTATGTGTATAGAGATAGCTTGTTGGGCACATCTGTCGGTCTGTGTGTTATGTGTCTCTTGACACAAGTGTTCTAGACGCTGGTTGGGTTGTGAGCAACCATATTAGAAAACTGGGTTGCTGGACAAAACCAACCATTCAGGCCATTATTGTCTTATAAATAGACAAGGAAGTTTAATTTAACATAAACCATAAAATACTTCCTAAGAGATTAGGAAGAG
Source organism: Molva macrophthalma (assembly GCA_027123675.1). NCBI lineage: Eukaryota > Metazoa > Chordata > Actinopteri > Gadiformes > Lotidae > Molva > Molva macrophthalma. The sequence continues at coordinate 18,988,028 of JAOPJO010000147.1, forward strand.
TAATACACATTATAGTGAATGTTATAATATAAAAATATAATAATCAAAAGACCAACAAATAAAAAATAGAATAAATAAGTAAGAAAATGAAAGAATAACAATAAACATGCAGAATTAAAAAGATAAGATGCAGAGTATATTTTGCTTTACGAGTACATGTCGAGCTAGCAGAAGCTCAGACTGAGGAATACAAAAAAAGGCAGCAAAAGTGTTGATTACGGAAAACATTCAAACAACTTGAAATTAAAATAGGAACCACCCCTATTTTAACACTGTATGGTGTAATCTCTGCAAATACTCAGAACTAGTTACACCAGTTTTGTTGAGGCTAGTTACACCGGGACACATCAGACCGCCAATAGGGTTATTGTGGAAGTATTTTTCAGCATCGTGGATGAAAAGGTAATAGCGACGGAACATTAACAACGTGTAGGCAAGTCCCCATCGAAGCAGCAACGTACAGACGGTTAGAAGTAGGGGAGACTAAAAACCTCAACATGCTGCCGAGGAAGGCCAGCTCTGTTGTTGGGCTGGAGCTGGACTGTCTGGAAACAGTGGTGGAGAGGAGGATGAGGGACAAATTCAAGTCTATCCTGAGTAACCCCTCCCACCCCCTCTATGTTGAGCTGTGGCAGATGGGGATACTGTTTGTCCTGTTTGTTATGTTTGTCCCTACTTTTGCATTTACTTTAGGTATTACTATTACTTTATCTATTTGTTTTCCTTAGCACTACTTTGTATTTTTATTGTAATGCATAATATCCTGTGTTTTCCACTGCTGCTGTGCGCTGTAACAAAGGAATTTCCCCTCCGGGGGATTAATGAAATATATCTATCTATCTATCTATCTATCTATCTATCTAAGTATGAAGAGAAGAGACAAAGTAAAAAAAAGAACGGAGCGAAACGTTAATGAAAAGTAGATAGATAGGGTATAGGGTTAGGGTAGATATTGAAGGAAGGCATAACAGGAATCAGAACAAATTTCTGTCTAGAAAGAACATACATAGATAAGCACAGTATTGAGTACACTATCGAGACACACCATTGATAGAATTAGCTAAATTTGCTAAATTGTGGAAAATACCTAGGTAGGAAAACCTACAGCAAGTGCAGGAAGTCCCTTGCTGTTAATTGGGTACAGGTGTTAAAACCTCTGTGGAGACCCCTACACATGACAGTAGACTATCTGTGTAATAGCATCGATCACATTAAATCACATTTTGAGATTTCCAGAAGGGATAAAAGGTCTGGATGAACAAGAAGCGCCCAAAGTGCAAATAAGGGTACTGAATAAACGTGTCAGGTGGTAATCAGGTGTGTGGCAGTTTGTTCGAAGAACCCAACAGAGAGATGATCGGACAAAATACTACACAACAAAAGTATAGACATTAGTAAATATCGAACAGAGTGAAAATGAAGACAATTCTTGTCACTATAACGATACGGGCATATCCAGGGTTCATGGTACATACACCAATTGTATACAGGGACAGAATGTTGGCTATAAGAAAAGAGCAAGAATGCAGGAAAGTGTCAGTCAGTCACGTACCACTGTGGAAAGTGGTACGTGAGAAGTTCCCTGAGAATATGGACCCAACCAAACCTGAGCCAAACTTGACCCAACCAAATGCTGAAAGATGAGGAATGTCCCTCAAAATTCCTCCTGGGTTTCCAAAGACGATGGAAGGAAGAAACTGGAGGCACATGGAACCTCAACAAATCAGTTGAAGGACTACAAGATCATGAGCAAGAACTATCTGCCTTAAGAGGTCCAACAAAGCTTGGACGAAGTGGTTGGGCTCATGAAAATGGACTGGGAGAAATTATCAGAGCACGTGTTCCATCAAGTTGATCGACACCGTCACAAGCTGAAGAACAAAGAAAGTCAGAGCATGCAGCATCACCCAACTGCAGTGGGTGAGTACTCCTTTAAGCAGGAGAAGGAAGATGAGAAGGAAGGAAGGTGCAGTCCCAGCTGCAAGTGCTAGTAGTAGCTGCCATGGCTCCACCACCTGCCTATTCTACGTACCGCAACAGGTGAACCAAGCACACCCATTGGAAAAGACAGGAAATATTAGAACATTTGTTGACTCTGGTCAGCAAAGGACAGCAAATAGTGGAACCTATTCAGGTTCACTCAATGCTAAAATCATGTGTACTGGAGATGGAATATACACATGAAGTTCCCAATAACGACCCAGATGACCTCGCACCAATGTTACCCTTGACCCACAATAAACACACCACAAAACACATGGTGTATTAGGTGAAACTTGTGGAAAACGACTCTACCCTACCCTAAATACCCTAACTACCCTAAATACCACAATGCCTTTTACACATTAGAGCTTTAATCAACCAAAGCCTTTGGTTGACTGAAATTCAACCAACTCTTTGACCAAAAAAGAAAAAAAAAATCTTATTCCTAGATTAACTTAATCTGCCAAAGTAGCCTAAATAGCATGTGTGCTGTTTGGAGGAAGTCAGTGGGTTTCAGATCCACTCTTTGTCTGAGTCTGACTCGGTTATGGCAGAGCTTCAATATAAAGCCGGTTGCACATTGGCTGAACCACGGAGCACCGAGTCGGACAGCGTTGTGTAGTAGAAAGACGACATAAGTCGGAAGCTACGATTTTAGGTTTTGTTATGTGTTAAATATAATGGTTCCTAATGGATGGTGCTGCGATGCATACCAAGGTGCCAATTCTGATATGTTTATATTCAAAGCCTAACGACCGTTAAACACGGAAGTTGACGGAGCATTGCAGAATGCTCCGAAACCCAAATAGCCTTGGTCAATACTATTTGGAATTTAAACAGAAGACATATACCAAAATCTTGTCCCGTTGCATACAGATTCTGTACTCATATGCAGATACATGATTATAGAGATTAAACAACATGTGATTCAATTTGATTGAATTTTCTTTAGCAAGAGCCTAAAAAATGTGTACTCTGTAACTAATGTATTTTGAAAGGTAACTAAGTATATTGTTTTACTCATACCTACTCAAGTAAATCTACTTAATAGCTTTCATTGTATCCTTGAAGACAAGAGTGTCAAACTGAACTCCCTCATTTTAGTGCAATCATTACCATGATTATAATCAACAAATCTAGCCTATGTTGTAAACAAATGATTACATCTTTTAACCAATTTATTAGTGTAATGAAAAATGCCTGGCCACAAGCTACTTAAACCAAAAAAAATAGCCTATATTTTCTATAACCGTGGTATGTACGTTCTTTCAATACATTCAGCCTACTTTTTATTTGCCTACTGTACCCATATAATAGACGAGCTTGTAACGTCAAATATAAGTAGGCTGATTTAGAACAGGCTACTACATGAAATTGTTTAGCTTACTATAGCTACTATAGCTAACATAGCGGATCATGAAGTACAATATTTAATACATAAGTGTGGCACTGAAGGGGGAGTATAGGGCTCAGACTGTTGCTGATATACCTGTGTGCAAGGCTGTTTGCGGGACTAAGTCATAATAATAAAGCTAATTATTTTCTGTAACTTGTTGGTGTTCTCCTCTACGTGGGTGCACAGTAGCAAACTTTCTGGGTGCGGGCCCTCTACATTCTCCCTTAAGAGACAAGGTTTATTACAATACTAAAAATAACTTTACGAGCATGTTGAACATTATTGTAACTTTATAATGTTACACATTACAGTGTTTCCCAAGTAATAAGATATTTTTTGTGTTGGTAGCTGAATGCTGAAAGCTTTTTTAGAAAGAGTAAGAAAGATATTGGATATATAACAGATATTCACGCTCTGAATAACAGCGATGTAAAGCGGGGTATCAGTTCTGTGTGTCTAGCGGTGTATACCTGCCGAGGAGATGGTCGGGCAGCAGCACTCCTCTCTATAGAGCCATCGTTTGGTCAATATTTCTACACAATAGGCAAGTAACAAAGTATCCTTCCCTAAACAATAGCCTAACTAAAATGTAATTAAACAAGTGACGTCTCACGTTTCGAAATGTTCCCAATGGATTAAAAGAAGTGTATCCAGCTAGCTCTACAACAGTGACAAGGAGGTAAAGAACTGCGTGGCCAGTGTAGCGCCGGTGTGGGTGTAACGCTCATAGACTCACTTTCGATATGTGTACATTGGTGGAAACTATCGCAGACCTTTTTACCACAAACAAAAGCGCCTACAAAATGGGAACACGCGAGTACTCATTCCGATTTAGAACATGAATTTGATTAGAGTTTGATTAGAGTATTTCTGGCGTCCCTAATACTGATTTGTGAACTCCAGATGTATTCTATTCAGGGATTCGGCCAGCTAAAAGCCAACAACAATCCTTCATCAAGCTCAGGATCATGTTTTGATTCAGAGTGTGCATGGAGAGAAGGGGCTATGCACAGAAGGTCAGTTGTCAATGTGTGTGTGAATAGTTTAAAAAGTGTCAATGTATGGTAAACACTATCGAGTGGGATGGAGTCGTTTTCTCGAACGGATACAAAACTCAAAATACAAAATGACCTGCCCAAGTAAAGTCTATTTGTGGGAAAACTCAATTAGCTTGGTGGCTGGCATGAACCACTTGTCAAAGTAGCACATCTTCGTCAACTAGATCAATATTGAAATGTCATATCAATACATAAGGTCTCTACTGTGTCATAGGGTAACGTGTCTTAACTCCAATTGAGGTTTAAGCTAGGCGTTGAAGTTGCAGTCAGATGTTTATTTACAAAAAGCTGTGACAAACAAAAATGATGACAGAAATTACAGAAAACAAAAAGAAGACCTAGCTAATCAGGTCATATACATAGCATAACTGCCTGACTCTCAAGTGTGACTTATCCATCACCAACCATTCCTCCAGCCCAATGAAGCCATCCAGGCTTAACCATACCCATTTGGTTAGCTCCACCTCTAAGCTAAACCAAGTTATGTTAAATCAATTAAAGCCACATAACAAGCAAAACCAGCCAAAACACAAAACTAAGGTGTATTATAATCCTATAACATAATAACAACACAGTACAACTTCATACATATA
>JAOPJO010000147.1:19001505-19026655 GCA_027123675.1 Molva macrophthalma
ACTGTATGTGTGTGTGTAATGTGCTGTCATTCGATTTATTAGCATTTTTGTAACTTGAAACACAGATTCTCTCGTGTGAACTATACAAGTCTATGTTAAAGTGCCAGTTGATTTTCAAAACCATCAAGGCCATCACTATTAAATGTATGCTTATAAGGCAATAATTGCGATTACCACAGCAAATCCCAATACAAACTTCCTATAGTAGGCCAACCCAAAAGCTGGCTAGTCTCAAACTGCAGACACCTTGCCATCCTCTGTTGCCACAACTCATTCACTCAACCCAGAAAGGTGACCTCCCGCTGTATCAGAAGGTACATCTCTGGATGGATCTTGAGTCAATCCTCAGCGATACGAGTCAGTACCCTGTCCAAATGCCTCGAGGCCCGTGAAACACGATATCCAGATATACCAAGCTGGTCTCTCTGGGGATGCCATGAGCACTTGCATCATGAGTCATTCAAAGGTAGCAGCGGCATTAAAGAGACCAAATTGCAGACTCCAGAACCGGGTGATGAAAGCAGTATTGGGTTTAGTGTCTGATTGTAGGCCCACCTGCCAATGGGTCGAGAAAGGGGGAACTCAATAATCTGGTCCAGAGATATAGCTTTAACCTGTTCAGCCCAAAGCCCTATCTGCCCCCATCTGTCAGGTCTGAATGTATGGAGTTGGTATCAATAGATAGAGAACAAGTTGTCCGATCAAATTCAGGTATCTGTGGAAGTGTAACTATAACCTTTTCAAATTAAACCACATACATATTTTTTTTTTATATCTACGGCTATATTTGTATTTAGTTATTTATTTATTTATTTATATGAACTGGGCCATGAAGAACAAGGCTAATGATAATATTGATTTGGGAGTTTAAAATGCTATCTTAGTCAACTGAAACATTCAGATGTATTTGTGGGAGTGTGTGTGGATGATGGCTGGTTTAAGCAGCCTCACTTGACCAAGTCTGATTGGACTCTGGGTGTGGCTGCACACCATCAACAAACCTTTACAATAAACTGGTCTTTCAACACCACCACCCTGCGTCCTTTTGTCTCGAGGAGCCCAATATAAGTCACCTAGGTGGAGTGTGGCAGCCACCTAGCATGGACATTGTTGCATGGCCATGTAGCATGGACATTGTTACAGTATTTAATTAAACTAAATTATTTGTATTATTAAATAAAAATAATTGCAAACACATAAAGAAACCAACACAAAAGCCAACAACAAAACAACTCGCTGCATTTTTGTTTACATCAAATACAGCCATACAATAGATTAAGTAATTATAGATAAGAATGGCGATAACGCAATAAAGCATGTATTTGATTTAGTTGGTTAAACAAATGTAGATATTCATTCCTAAACAGGAAACATTCCTTCCAGATCCTGAAGCATCTTTGAATAGACTTTCTTTGGGGTAAAAGTATAATTTACTGGTCCTTTTACAATTGGGCTGTGTTTGTTGACTTGTTGTATATACTTGCCAATCTTGTTGTTTTGTTGCTGGCACTCATTTTAAATAAGTGACGATTAGGAACACATTGTAAATCTTTAATTAAAAGTGTATTCCCCTCCCAAGTCAATGGGAGCGGCCACAGAAAGCATATGCTAACTCAGCAAACAATTAAAATGAAACAACTTGGGGACCATTTCAATTGGGTTGGCCCACAGGCTATTGGAGAGTTCTATGATCCCAGATGTGCAAACATGAACTCTACCTCAGAGTGGGCAACCATAGGGGCACGGTCACCTGTCAGTAGGTATCCACCGATTATAGTTGTTTTGTCCCATTTCCTATTTATTCAAAGCCTCGCTTGCCAGTACCACCTTGATACTGGTTTTCTTTAGTTAATAATAAATAACTTCTTCTTTTATGACCCACGTAAGGGATATCTGAGGCATTTTCAGCAATAAAAATGGGAGTAAAGATGGTCACATTTGAAACAAAACATAATTTTTTAATTAACAAATAGAAAAACTGCACAAGGTTACAGAACCTCTTGTAACATTTAGTACTGCTAACAATCAAATAAGCATCACACCATTACATAAATAACTATAAAAAATATCTATAACGCTTACTGTGTATATTACAGTGCAATCATTTGTTGGCAATATAGTTGTACAACAAAGTTCAACTATATTGTTCTTCTTAACAAACGGAAGCTTTTCTGCCTCTGCACCGCTGACTGTCAACACTTTTACAAGGGGCAAACTGGTATTTTTGATCGCGTTTAGAGTGACTTGAATGTGTCAATAGACCAGTGCTTGTTCTCCTCTGCTGATTGGCATCTCCGACAGGTAGATCTATATTTCCACAGCAGAGGGCTGGGCAGATTCTGCCACTTAGAACTCTCCTTGAGTATTGTGTCATGTATTGAAATCAGTGAGCTGCATGGCCTTTTCTCTGCAGGTGTCTCTGGGATTTGTCGATCAGGGCATCTTGTGTCTCCACTGTTCAGGCTAGCAGTATACCTCCCTTTTTAGCAAATGCAGGTGCAGCCCTGTTACTTGATCCTTAACTTCAGCTGAGAAGTAGCAATTCATGTACTGTGGAAGAAAATCTTCAGATGGGCCAGATGTCGTCATTACTCAAACATTCAAACTTTTAACTATAAGGAATACAACAAAAGAAGCACAAACAATAAGAGAATTCAATGAAGTTAGGTTTACTGAAGAATCAAACAATTACAATTAACCAATGGTCCATGGTCCCAATGGTTGGGACAATACACCCAACTATTTGGGTGTATTGTCAATGTATGGCAGTGTCTGCTGTTCATCGGAATGTGGCTGCCTTTGTGGGCCCCACTTGCCATGGGTTGCTTGAAGCTGGAAAGCCCCCAGATTTCCAACAGCTGCATTCCCCAATGATCTCATTGTTTGTTACAGCTCTAAACCAAATATATATATTTGAACAATATTAGGCACTTTTAGACAGAAATAAATCATTTGTATAAAAAGTAAAAAGAGATTACAATGTTTTTGGAAAATTTATTAGATATTCATACAAAGAGTAAATACATTATTTCTTTGTGTTGAGGTTACATAGAATAAGAGTATTATAAAAAAGGTTATATATTGGTGTACAGAGTAACAGCATTGGGGACACTGGTAATATAACGACATGAGTGTATCGTACAAAAAGTGTTTGTATGTACATTCTTAAAAAGCCCTATTTTTTCTTATCTGTTGTCCCTCAAAAAGTCCCTCTGTTCCAACCCCTGTAGTTTTTTCCACTACTCACGTGGAGGTTTTTTCAGAATCAGGGACTTTGCAACTAGCCCTGCCCCTTCTAGGGTTGGTTCTCCCGATGGCTAGGGTGTTCTCATGGTGGGAACAGGAGGTACACAAGCTCCTCAAATAGGTGGAGTTTAAACAATTATAATATTTTCTGTGATACCATTATTTCTTAGATTATACAAAATATAATAAACATAAATTGCTAAATACCTTTAAATATGTTGTTATTCAATTAACATAGTATTATGATGATTATACTCATAGGGAAATTATTTCCCACAGTTCCTTTTTTTGCACAGATAAAAGACGATGAGATTATTATTACAATAATTAATTATATATTAATTAACTATGATGATGATAATTAGGTATTCACAGTGAAATTGTGGATACATATTGTTATTCTAGCTATTACTATTATTGTAATTATTTATTTTTAACACCCATACCTCAGCCTGTGACTGGTTGAAAGTTTTCAAATCTGTCGACATATGTGTATCCCTGTAAAGCAGGTCTCTAAAAAGTTTGTTATCTCTTCGCCTATAGGGGGTGCTAGAATTTGCGGTCAAAGTCAAACGATTAGCCCCGCCGCCGCAATGGACGACTTTTCTGATTTTTTTATTTTTATTTTTTTACATCACTGTTAAGGCCACCCCATTAACCGCACATTAGTAATCATACCACACAACAGTAAACACCAGCCAAACTCCATTATGACTAAGCACATATTTGTTTCGCAAAGCATGCTTATTCATAACTTTTTTATTTGATTTAACACTACAGATTCAGGGCATTTGTTTTAGTAATGTGGTATTGTCCAAGTCTATGAGGAGGGAAAGTTTCAATTTGTATCTATTCACTAATTAACATGCCTCCCCTTCATGTTGGTGTTAGTTCGGCCTCATGGTATTAATACCATGTGTGTTTCAGTCATGTGGAGAGCCTTTCAAGTCAATCTTGCCAATCTTGAATTTAAGTTTAGAGACATCTACCTGCATCCTTGTGTTAAACTGCTTGGTCCCTTACAGTAACATTGTCATCATTACTATGGTTTTATATTTCATGGTTTTCTTAATTTGTATGTAACAACATTTTGTAAATATGAATCATATTTAATGATATGCTGATTGTATTGCATTTGTTACTTAAAAACTTGTTTTCAAAAAGTGCAAAACTAAAACGTTAAGTAAAAGACATGCACCATGCCCCCAATCTCCAGATGTATTGCCCACTGATTTAACCAGTTACATTTTTTATTTTCTTGACCAGGAGAATGACCACTAATTACACTACTCTCTCTCTCAAAAAAAAAATCCAAAATACAGAGTTTCCTTCTAATTGCATAACAATGCAAGACTATAAATATTACATGGACAAACAAAACAGGTAAAGAATCATAGAATACCACACTTCATCTCTAGAGGGTGCACAAGGTTATGTTATGCAGTGAGATGCTGTCACAAGCATTGGAAGTGTGCTAGTCTGATAAGCCATATGAGCAAACTCAGGCAATGCGTGCATATAAACCCTTGCAACAGCTTTTACTGGGGCATTTTTGCTGTTACTCTTAATTCTGTGGTTGTATTTGAAACCACCAGCTTGCAATGTCTCACACATGGGGATATGGACCAAATAATGGTGAGGCATTTGCATTGTATTTATATAACCTATTTGATTAAATGTATCTTTAGATTGTAAATACAGTTGAATAGAATTAAAGATGAAATTATGATTTTTATAGTTTCACCTTATTTTTTGGAGAGCTTTGTTCAAGGCATTGCTATATCTATGTTCTATATCTAATTATGTTTTGTAGGGCCTGAGAGTTGGGCTGAAGAGTTTTCTGTTGGTAATGGTCCCAGGCAGTCTCCGATCAACATCATTCCCAGTGAGGCCCTGTACGATGCCTCTCTGAACCCACTTAAACTAAAGTACGACCCGTCCAACACCAACGGCATCCTCAACAACGGACACTCCTTCCAGGTTGACTATGTAGATGATGGAAATACTTCGAGTGAGTACTGCCTCTTCTAGGCTCAGCATTTTGAGTTGATATCAATAATAAATAATATTTTTTTAAGTGAATAACTACTCTGGCTGTTGTTGTCCCTGAAAATGTATCATGTTTATGTTGACATGTAGGGCACTGATCTGCTAGTCAGACCTTAAATACAATGGCTTGATAAATGTGTGAGTGATTATATGGGGACGGTAAATTCTGACACTACAACAATTGAATTGGGAATAACTATTATGCATCTGGAGGTAATCTTGATATCTTGGTTGCATTCTCCACTTCCAAACATTTTCCCTGAATACCTAGCATCATTTGTGTTGTTTTGCTATCGCACAATACATTTTTTTTCCAGTGCACTAATCGTATAAAAGGTCAAAAGAGAGCCAACTAAAAGTGGCACTGTATACATATGCCCACAGCCACTATGAAAAATGATATTCAATTATTTTCTATTCTATGAAATGTTCATCTTAGTCTGATTTCTGCCCTCACTCCACAACTCCCAAGTGTTGACTGCAGGTCCAATTTCTGGAATCTATCGTCTAAGGCAATTTCATTTTCACTGGGGTGCTAGCGATGACAGAGGTTCCGAGCACACAGTCAATGGAGTCAAGTTCCCCTGTGAGGTACTGCCTTTTATACTGTATATAAGTGAACAATGTTGAAGTTAATTAAAAGAACATGCAATAGACTAACCATTTTAGTTTTTGTGTGATTTATTTTATATTAGAAGGTAAATGGATCCTGAGGGAAATAACAAAATCTGAAACTCTTATAATTAACACCCACACTATCAAACACACTATCTAACATTTTAAATAAAAATGAATACTGATTAACTAAGTTAACCTAGCTCTGAACCTAAGCACACACGCAAACACATTGATGCCACGTAGTTCTAGAGACTAGAGTTTGATTCCCAAACTTGAATCTATATCAAGTTGTCATGTTCTCCCTCTGTGAGTCTTATCAGGAAGTTAGGCATGTCAGGCGAGTGATAAGGGCCCCCCCAGCAAAGCGCCCTGACAATGACAAGTGAGCTAGATGGATTGAGCATCATATAATGTTTTCATTCTACTTTCTATAACAGCTCCATCTGGTGCATTGGAACACCATGTATCCCAGCTTTGTTGAGGCTGCCAGCCAACCTGATGGCCTGGCTGTTGTGGGGGTCTTTCTAAAGGTGATTTCTTATTTTTGTCATCAGTTGGCAGTGTTTACAAGCATTTCTGACTGTCAGTACTAAGAGATAGTATATCAGTTTACATTTTAAATTTCTAGTTTCTTCTTGTGTTTTTATTTTATTTTGTTTTGTTAAAAACAAAAACATCTTCCTGAACAACTCCTAATGATTTTTTAATTACACTCAAAGTTCACTCTCATTTTTCCAAACTACATTATTGAGGAACAAATGCCCATAGAAATGCTGCAGCTAGTTATGCTACACACAATGTATATTTGGTGCCCTTTGGAAACTACTTTTATATTATTAATATCTCAATTATATACATTTCATCGGCTGTGAATTTATTGAATGTGTTATGACTTCATTATGACTTTTGACAATGTAAAAAATAATAATAGCTTGACTATGAAGGCCAACATAGGTTTTATAATTTGATCAATAAGTGGCCAGAGACACATAGAAGGCCTCCAGGATAACGAAAGAATGGCTGTATTTTTAAACCAAACATTTTGGTTTAACCAGCGTTTCACATGGAATGAGGAACAGGCATTTGATCATTCTTACCCCTATTACATGGATGTGTAAAAGATCCAAAACTTTGTCAAAGTGTGTGAAAACAGATTGACATCACCTTGCTTGAAGCCCAGTTCCAAATGGCAAAAACATTTCTAGAGCTTGAGCAAAAGACAGCGAATAGGATGACAAAAGAAGAGTGTAGCCAACTTCTGTCTGTGACTACCAACCACATGCACGCCACATAGTTTAGGTGTTGTGACTTTATTCTATTTGCTTTATCGTAACTTCTCAAGGTTCTCAATGTTTTTTTTGCCAAATTAACAATATTAAGTAGTTTAATATAACTAGTTGATTTAGTAAACAAACTAATCATTACTCATCTATGTTTTTTGCAGTTCCAGTTCAATCATTATAAAGAGCAGCTATTCCTCTTTCTGATTATTTTTTGGCATAGGACATTACCTAGATGGATATCAAGAGAACTCTGCCAATAACCAGTCCAGTCAATCAATGTGTGTCTGTGTGTTTCTTCATTTCTGTATACCGCAGATTGGTTCAGCGAATCCCAGACTACAAAATGTTCTGGATGCACTGAATGCAATCAAATCCAAGGTAAGTTACCATAATCAAGCATATACGTGCCATTACATTCATATAATACATACTCTTTCCTCCCCAAAGGCATGGACAATTCAGGGATCGAGTTAGGCAATCTGTTTACACATTATAATCCATTATCTTATAATTTCTTCTATGCAGGGAAAGCAGAACACCTTTGCAAACTTTGATCCAAAAACCCTTCTTCCTGTTTCTCTGGATTACTGGACTTATGATGGCTCCCTGACAACTCCCCCTCTGCTAGAGAGTGTCACTTGGATTGTTCTGAAAGAGCCAATCAGTGTCAGCCCTGCACAGGTAGTTATTGTATTTCTTCAATTATCCTATCCTCCATCCTATTCCATAATTTCATAACTTCAATTTCACAATATAGTTTACAGTTATAGTTTTTGTGATTCATAATATAAATCACATTTTATGTAATAAATAAATATACCAATTACCAGTCAGTTATATTAAGGTTAAGTTAACCCCCGTTTTAGCAGGAGAACTTATGCCTAGGAGTTAAAAAAACACTTTAATTAGCCCTTAAACTAGTTTACTAGTATTTATCAGATTGTTGGTATTAATTAAATTATCCAGAAAACAGTGGCTCCATAATAAATCGGGTCCAAGTTCCCTGTAGGGGGCCGCCATAGGCTAGCTTATGTCCAGTATTTTCATAATTGCAGATCATGTCCCTGTTTGAGGGCTAGGAGCATTATTTGTCAGGTGTTTTTCTTTTGTTATTGATATTTAATTGTACTATACTGTACAGTAAAACATTTTGGTTAATCTTATTGCGATCACAGGCACTTGCTTTTGCTTACCACACACATCTGAATTGAGTGTCATATGTGTTATGTCACATATATATTTTTTTAACAAAAAAATAAAGATGTAGCAAGGGAATAGGCATATACATATTTATGATTATATCTATATATTTATATATGCAAACCAGATACTCTAATGGTGTGATTATGGCTAAACGACAACAATCTTTATGTAACCAATGACCATTATTTGCTAAATAAATTGATTATGTGCTAAAGCAAAACTAAAAGGGATTATCATTTAAATTATGTAAGTGCAATGTATGTGAGGCAAAACAAGGGCAGCATATTTGCAATAATTCTCCGAAGGGAGTAGTCAGATCTCAGCAAGCATGCACAAGTGAGATAAGACATATTCTTAGTCCTTTATGGGCTGGTATTGGGGGTGGCTGCATTTCACTACTGCTAACTGTTACCCACCCATAACTGCTCATAAGAACATTCAGATAGCACTGTTCTGTACAAACACACACACATGCATACATAGTTATTTTATTGTTATATTAGACAACATTTACTGATAGTTTTTCAATGGCTTATCAAGGGTAGTTGTGTTACCTAACACAGTAAGGCAAAGTGACCCACATGATCAGATGGTATAACTCAATGCAGTTTGCTGCCATCAGAAGCTTGGATCTAAACTTTACTCTGGACTGTTTCTATCTCTTTCTTTATCGTTTTGATGACCACCTTATCAGATGGCTAAGTTTCGCAGTCTTCTCTTCACTGCTGAGGGAGAGGCTCCATGTTGCATGGTGGACAACTACCGGCCACCACAGCCTCTAAAGGGACGCGTGGTTCGCTCATCTTTCAAGTAAAGAGCCTTTTCTTTGGCGTGCCTTGTGGCTTCCTAGAAACAACTTCCTCTGGATCCAACCCTCCCGACCATGTTACATTCTTTTTTTATTTTCATTATTTCTTATTGGGCATTACTTGGGTAACTTGCATTTTCTGATCTGCATTGTCTGAGGTAAAACCTAAAAAAAAGGTTGAATTAGATACAAATGAAACCTTCCCATATTGCCATTGTCTCAATTTTTAGTTTTGATGATAATTGATAAATGTCATCTTCTTTAAATTAAGGTAAGAAATTTAGATTTTCAAAATATGATTATTATCTTAATAAATTAATAATCAATTAACAAGTAAATTCCTGCAATCATGATCAAAGTGGAATGTGTTTTGCTTATATTTTTGTTTCCATGCATCTATTTTCAAGTAAAATTGAATGTCCATATGATATGTATGGATATGTATTTGTGAGGTATAATAAGGATAGTATATGTAGTGCAATATATTGAATGTGGTTTGGATAGAATAGCATAGTAAATTTGTCATACTGTCATACCTGCATGTTTTTCTTAGTCCTTTTTTCAGCAGTGCACAAAGAAATTCCTTGTACACTGATTCTTTGTGTGTTAACTTTGCTTATAAAGAAATAATCAATAAATTATCAAATGGAGTGAATATGTACAAACAATACAAATCTTTAATAGAAACAATGTCCAAAATAAATTGATTATTATTTGCAAAAGCAAATGAGTTTAGAGGTTCTGAATGCAACATAGGATGGTTACTAACATTTCACCTGGGTTTGGATTGGGTCGGACATATATTAGTGTGGTTTATTATCACATTTGTGTCTTGGTATTCTTTTTATACCAGTATGTTCCTGTGTTTACACCTCCTGTTTTCGTACTCTATTAAGGAGCAAATAAAATATGACAAGCTGTCGACTCTACTTCATGGGGAAAAAAACACAATAACAAATACATTACAAATACAACATACTAAATATATCTGCATATATTGGTTTGTTCAATCCTGAACATAACATATACAAAACATTTTTGTAGCATTTTTCATGAAGAGAAAACTGCTACTAAAAAACTAGACCATTCCGGAGTTCATGGTGGATGAGGGGAAAGAAAACCCTTCTTTCCCCCTCTACTCTATAAGCAACCCAGTCTCACATCAAAATGTAGTATAACTACGTTGGTCCACAGCAGAAAACGTAGTAGTTTTACAATAGCGGCTCTAAAAATGAGACATGCCTACGTTTTTTTGGCCTATTCTTTTCTATAGGTCTGCGTCACGTGACTCACATGACTCAAGTTTCTGTCTGCAAAAACAAACAACATGGCTGACATATTCTCAGTGAAAAATGCAATATTTTGATATAGATTCGGCATTAAAATGGGTTTTGATAAATATTATAAATATATATAAATATTTGATAATATTCGTAACCACTTTTGTATAAACGCCACGTTTTCCCTTCCTTTCTAGGAGAAGCTCCTACTGCATTCTTTCCACATGGACTTAAAGCTGTTTCAGTATAGTTGTATGAAATATATAAACATACAATTGTATATATGTATACATAAAATTGCATTTTCTTACAGAAGGTTAAGTAAAGGGGTTATTCTTGTGAAAACCTTTTGCACTTAAGATGCCATGTTTTTTTTTGTAGCATCACCGACAGACTAGCACTTATCAGTTTAGTCGAGTGGTAGATTAGCTGAGTGGTAGAATGTTACTAAGAACAATGACTCAAGTACTTTACTTGAGTACAATTTTGAAGTACTTTATACTTCTACTCCACTTTCAGAGGGAAATATTGTACTTTGCTAGGAAATATTGTACTTCACTCCACTACATGTATTTGCTAACTTGAGTTACTAGTTAATTTGAAGATTTATATTATTAATACAAAATATAAATCATTGATATATTATAACAGGTTAAGCTACCAAGCAGTATAATAAATACTTAGAATGAGCTCCACCTTTACCAGCTGCATAAAAGTGATGCACTTATTAATGAATCACTACTTCACCACCACTAATCCAGTGATATATAGGATTCTGAAATGGGCCATATAGCACGGTCCATGCTACATGCCACCTAGGTGGCTGCCACACTGCACGTAGGTGACTTTTACTGGGGTCCTCCAGTCCATGTTGGAAAACTGGTTTATTGTAGAAGTTGATTGACAATGATGTATGAGCTGGTGCTCCATGTTGCCATGCAGGAGATCTCTGTGTGTGTGTGGTGATGGCTGGTTTAACTTGTGCACATTGATACTCAATACGCAACAGGTGTGCCTCACCCAGCTAAAACCAGCCATCATCCACACACACTCCACTGGCCATTGTGTTGTGTACTTAATGAGTACTTTTACTTTTCGTATTTTAAGTATATGTTGAAGCTAATGCTTACGTACTTTAGTAAAACTTTGAATAAAGGAGTTTACTTGTAACAGTATTTGTACACGGTATTACTACTTTCACTTGAGTAAAAGATCTGAGTCCTTTTTCCACCACTGGTTTAGTAGTCCATATGACTCCTGCAAAGTGCAATGTCAGAACTTAATTTGCTCTCAATCAGAGAGCTTGTCAATGCAAATTGCTTCTACAGTAAGGCATGTAACTACCTCCCTCTGCTCTGCCAGATGGGCGCGCCGTTGCTCCCATTCCTTACAACAGATAGCTTCTTCTTCGCTAAGAGACTGGGTCGGACAGAATCCGTAGGTCTGTATGTATGTAGGTCGTCGGGTAGGACTTGGCTTTCCTTTGGATGTAGTCCCTGTATTTCCTCCCAAGTCAGCTCCAGTGCATTTGCTGGCTTAACCAATGTTAACCTGCTGCTGTAGTCAAGCAGGTCGAAGGTATCCTGTCCGTCTACTTTCACAGGGAAGCGGGGCTAAGCAGCGTCTTCATGGCCCAGTAGCATGGAAAAATCCTGGATGGGGCAGCTCCAGGATAGGTGGCCTTCCTGAGAACAGAGGTAACAGTGACAGCTTTCCTGATCGGACACATGCCAGTGTTTCCACTATATGCATTTGAGCGCTGCTGCTAAAATCCCAGACGAGCAGAGAGGAGAGAGAGGAGAGGAGGGGAGGGGAGAGGAGAGGAGAGGGCTCCGTCTTATCTCTTTAGAAACTAACGTATAACGGGCGCCTCATATCCCTTTGTGCTTATTGCGCAACAGTCGCTTTGGATAAAGACATCTGCCATCACTGGCAGTGTTAATCACTGTAATATCCAGGTCAATTCACACACTTAGACACACACAGTAGAGACGTAAACGAGAAATGTTTACCTGGCAATTTCAACACAATGATTTAGCATCGGGCAGATGTCAACAATAAAAGCGATCATGGATTCAGGATTATAAAAAAAGAAAGAAAATTCACTGATCGGAAAACAGTCCTGCAACTTTTAATGCTTTCACTTTTAAGGTTTTATATTTGACATCAAAATGTTTATCGGGTTCTTATGAGTACTACGGTGTAATTATCTAAAATGTATCGTTTTCATCTGAGAAATGCGCTTGGAACAACTACTGCTCGCACATGCGCGAGGGCCACCTAAAACTTTAACATTATACTTCAGAAAAATATACGCTACATTTGGATACCTGGATTCCCAGGTTGCAATCTTACGATTGCAAGCAATAACATGGGATGGGGCAGTGGGATGTCATTCATGAAGACATTTTATACAGGCTTTAGCTAGGTGTTCACAGTGACGTGCTTACCGTGTGTTGGTATTGTCCTTCAAATGTACTTCACATTCCACCTGCCATGTTTACACACCACCCCACATTCTATTAAATTGTATTGTTTCGTAGTCTACAGGCTGTATAGGCTGAGTACGCTCAGCCCCAATGGAACACCAATTAAATGGGTGTGCCACATGTTTAATCACAGATGGACATCACACATGTCCATCACTTGACACCGGTAACGTGCCAGTAACGTGTCAGTAGAGGCTGAAGAGATCAAAAGTGTTCTAGTACTATTTGGTTTTAATATAAAATACACTAAATATTTTACATGCATAATGGATTTTTATTAATGTATTAAATTTGATCCATTTCATTTCACATTGGACTTTTGAGGAGCTGGGCTGTGGTCAACAATCCGAGGCCAACACTGGATCTCTATCACTTTAAAGGTATGATGTAATTTCTGTTGCTAGGGGCCGCTTAATCAAAACAATAACAAAAGACATAGATTGATGATGCTGTGAAGTAACGTGGGATAATGGGAATTGTTGTCTTCATGACCATTGCTTGGGAAAATCGATTTCACATCCATGCCATGACAAGTTAATGTATTTAAGTTTTATTCACGATACATGCTGTAATTTTAGGTCATTTCATTCAAATTAAATTGCCACATAATAACATAATCTTAACTTGCTAACTTACCTCTGGATGAGTCGACTACCCAAACATTCAATTCAATCGTGGGGTGGCCCAGCGCTGTTATCCGTAGTAAAAAAACAATCATACTTTGGCGATCTGTGAAATGAAATGTTAATGGTCTCGTTATTGGTCAGCAAAACTGCAAGACATAATCTACTTAGCATGAAAATGAACACTGGTGTCAACATACCAAACAACAATGTCAATAATGGTCTGTAAACAGGCCAAAATAAACAGGAACAATTCAACAACACTGAACGTAACACTTACGCTTATGACAGTGTCCCTGATGCCTACGAACCCGTGGGAGAGAGGTAGAGAGGACTTGTGGGTGTTGAAGAAACCGTACCAGGGGATTTAGGATGGTCTGCAGGTCCTTCAGCCAAGGGGCAGTAAGGTTCCAAGCAGTATCCGATACAGAACCACCATCCGCTTTTGCTAGCCCCCCCACTGTTCCTGGTGCTGCCGGGCGAAGTCGTGTGCCTCCCCCAGACATTGTTGGATATCTTGGGAAGTTCATAGCAAGTGCCAAAAGCTATGGTAGGGGTCCAGTCTAATGGGTGGGGCTGTGCTAGTGTCAATCATGTGCTGTACCAAGCTAGTCCGGATGCACTCATCGCGTGCAGTGAAAATGTCTGTGAATCCTTGGAACAGATCTCTGAGCTGTTGTCTCTGCTATGAGTCCAGCCCTGCACTGCTCCGCTGATAGAGGTCCTGGATGTCTGGTGAGCAAGGGCGTAGGTTTGGCTTGAAAGTTGGTAGGGGCACATGGGTGGTGGGAAATGTGCTAAGGTCTGCCAATGTGCCAACAATTAAAGCAATACATCACAGGGTCTTGGTTCTATTCTAAATGTTTCTAAATATATTCTATTCTGAATACCGTTATTTCATAGGATCTAATTGATCAGATTTACTTACTTGTCAGTAATAGTGTACAATAATTACAAATTTGGAGGCATTCATTTCGTGCTCCAAAGATATATTTTCCTATCATTGCAAGAAGATTTTAACTTTCTTTACTAATATCTTGAAATATATCCCTACTCTGTGACCGCACAGAGGAGTTTCTAAAGAAATAAAGAAAATGCAAATAAACAGACTATATGCAAATAAACAGAGGCTATTACAGATACTTGGCCAAAACATAAAGAAAATATCCAATGGCCACTGGTAAAATTATACAAATTAATTGTACATTACATCAGCTGGTTGGTTGTAGTTGACTTTACTGGACCTCGCACACATGCATTAAATAATGGCAGTAAAATCTCACCGTCACACAATTCTATTCATCTACTCTTTGAAAAAGACCCAAACACAGCTTTCCTTTTACCAAACTCTTGACAGATTTCTGTAAGGTAAATATCATCAAGCAACTTCTGATGGACATGGCACATTGCAACATGGTTAAGTCGTGGTTGTGACAGTGTGGATCTGAGCCAGGTTTTGAGCCTTCTTAAACCACTAAAGCTTCTCTCTGCTTCTGCTGAACCTGCTGAGCCTAACCAGGGCCTCAACCTGATCAAACGGGCCTCTAACTTCAACTGGCATTGCTTTCAAGATGTGTGCAGCTTCATTACTGGACTTGTATATGTTTTTCATCCGGAACATGGCCAGTTGCACTTTCAGGTTCTCCTTACAGAGCTCTGGATACTCATCTCCTATCTCATCTATTGCACCTGTCAAGAGAATGTTCCCAAGTTTGCCAAGTTTGTGAAAGTCAGTCTGATTAAACCTTTCTGAACACTGCATGTCCAAAGTGTCTTGTACTTTGTAAAACTCAACAAGTCCATAGGAGACTTTGGAATATGCTGGTTTGCCTCACCTATGTACCTTTTGGGTGGCCGTCTCAAGTTTGGCATTTGGATTGGCTCAATACCTAAGGTGTCAACTACTTCCACAGCCTTGATATACACCTCCTGGAATGTTCTTACACAGTCTCAAGCAGCATTCCTCCCTGCAATCGTTTTTGTGGAGCCTTCAAAGGACATGATTGAACGTATGCAATTGGCAGCCCCAGTCCAAGCAGCTCCTGCAGCAGATCAAGCGATGGCGGTGATGAGGGAGGGGGAGGACTTCAAGGGGATATAGAGAAAACAACAAAGTGATGGTCAGACACAGGGAGCGGGGTAACGGAGAGAGCTGAGGTACCACAGGACCTCGTAAATATCAGGTCAAGTTGGTTCCCAGCCCTGTGGGTGGGAGGAGAAGGAGAGAGTGTTAGATCGAAGGTAGCAAAAAAGTCTGTTACTTCAGGTGAGTGCAACTTCTCCGCCAGGATGTTGAAGTCACCCAGGACAACGAGTGGTGGGACAAAGCAGCTGAGAAGGGCATCCATTTCATCGAAGAATTCGCAGAAGGGACCTGGTGGACAATAGATCACCGCAATGTAGAGCTAGGAAGGGTGACAGCGACAGCGTGGAGTTCGAATGCAGATCTGGTCAAGTGTTCCAGGGGAAGGACCTGGTAGGACCACTTTGGCGAGATGAGTCCAGTCCCCCCTCCTCGCCCCGATGGTCTTGGGGTGTGTGAGAAACGAGTAGGCGGTTGAGAGGGCAGCTGGAGTGGCAGTGTTCTCAGGGGTGATCCAAGTCTCTGTAAGGGCCAGGAAGTAGAGTAAGGAGGGAGGCGCAGGCTGAGATGGAGTCTGCCTTCTTGACAGCCGATTGGCAGTTCCAGAGTCCCCCCATCACTTCAAGGTTACTTCAATTCAAAGCTAAAATCAGGGAATTACAAAAGGATACCCTTACTGCTTTCTACAAGGATTTTGTAGAGGATGGTGGTGGGAATTCAGAATGGCCCAAATTCTGGCTAAGGCAAGGCATTCTGTACCGCCATGGGGAGGAGGGGGAGCCACTATTTGTGCCAAAGGGCCTCCGTGATAGAGTGCTAGCTAAAGGTCACTTAAGTCCATTGGCAGATCACCTGGGACAAAACAAATGCACGGGTTGCAGAATTATATTACTGAGTGCACCTTTAATCCCATACTGTTGATTTCAACCTATGCCACCAGGTACCCAGATGCGATCCCACTAAGGAATATAAAAGCAAGGCAGGTAGCAAACACTCTCTTGCAGCCCTTGACAAGGGTAGGGATCCATAAGGAAGTGCTAACAGACCAGGGCAGCTATTTCACTTCAAAATGTATGAGACTGGTATACTAGTACCTAGGGATAGAGGCAATTAGGACCACGCCTTACCACCTTCAGACCGATAGGCTTTGTGAGGGCCTCAACAAGACCCTGCAGTCAATGCTGCACAAGTTTGTTTCAGATTCAGGAGCCGACCCTGACGAGTGGCTTCCTTACCTGTTGTTCGCATACCGGGAGGTCCCGGAGTCATCCATCGGCTACCCACCATTCGAACTACTGTGCGGGAGGGAAGTGAGAGGTCCACTGGATACACTGAAGGGGGACTTGGAAGGGGAGCAAACAGCGATACGTGGGACCACTTCTCGCTGTTTGCTCCCCTTCCAAGTCCTCCTTCAGTATATCCAAATGCATGTTTACAGCCAAATGCAAAATACACCCAATGCAAACAATACACATGTCTAAATAACAACGCAACACATAGGGTTTGTTTCACATAACAATCTTGTATCTCTATTCCAAAATGTTTCTTTACAGTTTAGTCATACTCCTAACAATCAATCTTCTTACCTGTGTCCTCATGCAGCCAGACCGGCTGAATGTGTTGATAATCGTCAGAGTGGAAACAGCTCACTAATGTAAGTTCTGCGGGAGAGATGGAAGGTTCCATCCATAGACACAGGGTTGAGGACGCATTACTTATGAGTGCCAACTAAGGTAAAATGTTGTTTTAGGATATTGTAGATGTACATTTGTTAGTCTAACATAACAAGATATGCCATTGTATAACTGTATTTATAAATGATGTTTGGCCTCAAAATGTTATATTCCTATGTATGTTTGTTGTACCCAACCCCCAGGTAGTTAACAATGGTGCTGGCTCACCCTATATATATGGCTCACCGGGGCTGTTGCAGGAGTATTCTGATCAAGTTGTTTGGGATCACAAATATTGTACTTGTGATCATAAGCTAAGAAGTGTAATGGAAAAAATGAATATGTTGGTTTGTTTAAATCATTTAAGTTTTGTTTTCTATTCCTTGTATTATCTAGCCATCCCATCCTTTGAATAGTGTTATCCAGCCCCCCTTTGTTGTTAACCTTTTGCCTGACGCAAACTGGTCACAAGAAAACAGTGACCCCTCATAAAGATATCTGCTCAGCGAGTACGCAGGATGCAGATAGCTCCACCCCTTGATGTAAGGGGAAATTGCCTTACAGAGAGGGAGTTAAACTGTACCCCCCTTCCCCTAAAGATAACAGGGTGAAACCCTGTTCCCTTTGATGTAAGGACAACAGCATTCTGGGGAGGGGGTGAAACTGTTAAAAGACTCTGTGAAACTGTGTTCGGGGCTCACTCTGCAGGAGAGGAGACTAGTGAATGCATACATTAAAATAGGTTAATTGTCTACAACTATTGTGTGCTTTTTTGTATTTAGAAGTCTCATCTGTCTTAGACGCAATATCTCCTAAAGAAATTGCCACTACAGTCGTCAGAACGTTCAGTTCTTCAACCCTTTTATCTCATGTTGGGTTCCCTGTTTACATTTTGGTGAAACCTGTTCTTTTTGGGAATTAAAACCTTTTTGTACCTCAACTTGTGTGTCTAAGCCATCATAACCGATATACCAGAGGAAGGTTAAGAAAAAGATTGTATAGGTTTCTACAGGACAATTTCAATTTTAAATGACTATAAACTCTTGACTACAAATAGCACAGAAAGACTGGCAACAGATCTTATACAGATGGAACAAACAGGATTTATAAAAGGCTGCCAAACTCAGGGCAATATTAGGTGATCCCTACATTTAATTAACATCATAAAAGGCAGTTGATAGTGTGGATTTTTCTTCTTTACAAATAATTTGGAATTAATCTCATTCCAAATAAGAACCAGTGTCATTTCATTCTTTGTGAGCTCTATGCTAACAGGTTAAATTTGGGTTGGATTAAAAAGGGATTTGCTGACACCAGCAAACTAGCCTGATCTATGAACCAGATTGGGAGTTTGCTGAGGTCAGCAAAATTTATTAACGACAAACAAATCAGGGTAGTTGTCCTGCAAAACAAAACCTTTTTGCTTACATGTATACACAATCTTATATATTTATATAAACATAAGCAGCACGGATGTTTTATGCAGACAAGATGAGGGTTTAGGGCCTGGCTGTCACACCAATTTATCTTATTCTATTTTTACCCTTTATTACAGTATACTCTTCAATTTTATTCTGAGTCACGTCGTCAATACAGTTCAAAGAATTTCCACCACAAACTTAGCGTCACAAACAGGGTTCCTCGACCGGACCGAGCGGACCTCGTGGAGGACCTCAGGAGGAGTCGGCACCAACCGGGGTTCGCGGGCCCAGCGCTGGAATCATCTTAAACAAACGGTGAGATAATTCTGAACATGTTTTGACATTAAAAGTAAAAAAAGTAAAATTAAATAATTTGGTTAAGGGAAATTAGATTGGAACGACTGGGTTTTGTAAGACGGATGCTATTTAGATCTAAATCGTACATGGTATGAGTATTTTTCAATTGTATTGTCAACGGGCATTTACTTAACCAGCGTCAAGGACGCCGAAGAAAAGCTAGCTACGAATACGGCCCTGAACAAAACCAGTTGAGGGAATTAATAAAAAATAATAAAACAAATAAGAATAATTCAATTAAGAATCAGCTAAACTAAAAGAAAGGTTAGAAAAAAAAAAAAAAAAAAAAAGACGTTGAGGACTGGTAACTGCCGATTCTGTTCTCTCTGTTCCTCAATGCGTTAAGGTGAATTCCAGACCTGGCCTGCCCTCCAGCTGGTCATCCCACCACCTCCATCGCACGCACCACCCATTCATCAGGTGGCACCAGCCCCAGCTGCACCACCTCCATATGCTGACCGGACCTCAACAACCCCTTTGACGATCCCCCAGCTCATACCACCAGACAGGCCATGCAATGTGCCGCTGGGCGACTAAAGAAGGAGCTGGAGGTGAGGGAGGCCTGGAGTGGAGAACTCCTCCACTCCGGGGAATACGATGAAGGACATGTTCTCACACCAATGATCCAGGTTGCTTGACAAGATGGCAACCACATGCTAGTGGACAGAACATGGACAGTGACTGACATGAAAGAGGCATGTCTCGCGCCTTGTTCCATGGCGGAGACAACCGTGGGGGAGGAGGACCAGACAAGATGAGGCCGAGGTAGAAGAAGACGATTCGGTGGTGGCCGCAACAACGGTGGCAGAGATGATGGTGGAGATGACGGGAGGGCTGGACCCGACAAGTGCTTCAACTGTGGCAAGAAAGGACATTGGTCCCGGGATTGCCCAGAAGGAAAGAGGCCCCGTCGTGGGGGCAGGGGCAGAAATGATTTCACCAAGTCGGACTGATCGGTTGGGGGAGGGGTGCGGGCTGGCGATGGAGGGACCCTTGATGCAATGATGAGGACGGCAGCGACGGTGATGATAAGGGAAGTGTCACACCACACACACTCTCACAAATTATTACAAACAGAATTGTAGAAATAGAAAACATGCTTACACCGCTGACAGGCACACATGCAAAGTTTGATGTTATTGCATGGCGTAGAATGCCTAAGTTTTCTCTGATGATTGACAAATCATCAGAGAAATTCCGGGGCCACCGACTCAGTAATCATGTCTGGAGTGCTGCCAACCACGCCTAAAATGAGTGGTCGCAGCACTTTCACAATTTCCGCGTCGGGTAACTGTAAAATAATGCTATACGTTATATGTTATACGGCATGTTATACGTTATATGTTAAACGGCATGTGAGGATGATGACAGTGGATCTCTTAAACACAGTTTCCTGTATTGACCTCACTGTCCCGTCAATTTGATGGGACGTGATTTAATGTGTAAAATGGGCATCTGTCTGGTATCAACACCTGATGGACTCATCATCCAAAGGTACTCTGATTGGCAAAAACACCACACTATGGTGAAACAAGGCCCCGGCACACCACTGTATATTCATCAATGGGACCTTGTCCCAGCCGCCGTCCCCTCCATCAACAAAACCTTAATGGAACAAGCGTGCCCGCGCACTGAGGGTTCAGGTACTAACTACATGTTAGAAACAGATTTACACTGCACAGCACACACACACAAAGGATCAGATGAGAAATTCGAAAATAAATGGTTTAAGAAGGAAGAATTGGCTGAAAAATTGATGTTGGATAAAACATCTCTTTACAGAGACCGAGGCCGAGCACGCGTGCTCTGCATGGGTTAAAAAGACAAGAGTGGTGCTCTGGGGGGAGTGTCCCCCAGCCTTTCTCCTTCCGTGTTCCAGGTTCCGTTACCTTTAGTGTCACTCGCCAAAGGTCACTCGGATCAGTGGCGGGATCTCTGACCATTGGTTAAGGAGTGCCAGGAGCGTGTGGGCTGGGAAAGGACGCCCACTCCAAGGGTAGAAGTACACCACCCACTGCATGGGCCGTCTATTTATAGACAACAATGTAACATGTTAGGGCAAGCCACAAGAACAGTGGCGCTAGGCGCCGAGAAGGGGGGTACAAAGCAGAGAATGGCTAAATGCGATGTCAAGGACATCCCAGCACTCAAAAAAGTCCCCTCTGACCTGTGGGCCAATAACAAATATGACGTGTTAGCGGCCCACTAATTAAAGATATGGAGCCCATTGAAATAACTCCAAAAGTTTTAGACCACATGCACACCAGTATCCGATTAAACCAGAAGCACTCAACGGTATAACCCCAGTCTTTAACTCTCTGTTGCAGGCTGGAGTTATAGTACCATGCGACGGGTCTCCGGTACAGACCCCCATTTTCCCGGTAAAGAAAATTTGCGGACAGGACCAACCGACGGAATGGCGTTTTGTGCAAAATCTAAAAGCAGTAAACGACGCGGTGCACCAACGTGCACCTAACGTACCAAACCCGCGTATCCTATCGCGTATTCCACCATCATGTAAATGGTTCTCAGTGGTAGAACTCAGCAACGCCTTTTTCAGTGTACCGGTGCACAAGGACAGCCAGTATTGGTTTGCATTCTCGTTCAAAGGTAAACAGTACATGTGGACGCGATTGCCACAAGGCTATGCTGAGTCACCCACCATTTACAATCAGGCCCTTCAGGACAACATCGCTAGATTGACACTGCTGGAAGGCTGTGTCCTACTACAATACGTCAATGATCTAATGATAGCTGCGCCCACACGAGAGCAGTGCGAAAAGGCCATGGTAGATTTACTACAACATTTACCTAAACAAGGCCACAAGGCCAGTGCATCCAAATTGCAATGGTGCACAGAGTGATTTTTTTAGGCCATTAGATCACTCCTGAGGGTAATACTCTCTCTGAAAAGAGGGTAGAGGCCATAAGGGCTATTCCCAAACCCATTACAGTTAAGCAGTTAAAGTCATTTTTAGGGTTCACATCTTACTGCAGAACATTCCCTAATTACTCAATATTAGAAGGACCCCTGAGCGCAAATCGCTCACGGGTCTGTGGTAACACCTAGCTCCAAGTTGGTTTGGAATTCAGAGGCAGAAGAAGCGTTCTGTGGGCTGAAGAGGGCCTTACAGCAGTCCCCAACTCTTGGTCTACCAGACCCATCCCAACCTTTTACTCAGACCGTTGACGAACGTAACAGCTATATGACATCAGTATTGCTCCAGGAGCATGGGGGCAGACAACCACCAGTAGCGTATTTCTACACCAGATTAGATCCAGGCTTGCCTATGTGCTTACGCGCATTGGCAGCTGCAGAGAAGGCAGTGCACAGCTCCAGGGACTTTGTAGGTTATACAGATCTTACCCTGCTCGTTCCCCATGCTGTGTCCCTATTGCTATTAGATCAGAAAACCTCTCTGCTGCACTACAACACATGCCTGCTTGAAATGCCTAACATCACTGTGAAGCGCTGCAATGTGCTAAACCCTGCTACATTGCTTCCCACAGAAGGAGATGGGGAAGAACACCATGATTGTCTCACTGCTGTAACAGAAGTTTGCTCCCCCAGATTGGACCTGAAGGAGGTTTCCCTTTCCAACCCGGAAGTGGAACTGTTTGTGGATGGCTCCCCCTCTCGCAAGAAGGAAACAGGTCTTAACGAGGTTGGGTTTGCTGTAGTAACTCCCCAGGAGACACTAGTCTCTGGCTCATTGCCATCTAATCTCTCAGCTCACTCACCAAATTACCCCTACCCCGGAAGAAACAAAATCGGGAAAGCTGCAACAGAGCGGATATTCGACAATTTCCTCCCTCGCTTTGGCGACTCATCGTGACCACAGTGACAAGGATCGCTGATAGACGACAGCCTAATGGTGGCATTAATGGTGGCATTGGCTGCCACACTCAGGAATGAAAAATGGATGGATCACCTTTGGCATATTGTTATCATATTATAACAGTTTAAGAAATCAAAACAACCTCATATATATCACCCCACATGAACACAGCTTTGATCTCAGTACTACCTAAGCCTAACAAAGACCTCTCCTCTGCTCTAGTTATCGCTCAATATCACTCATTAGCAGAGACCTGAAAATCATCAGCAAAGCGGTCAACACCCGAATTGATGGTGTCATTCAAACACTAGTCATTCGTCCACCTAGGTCTAACTGGCGTCATGAAAGGTAGACAAACATCCAATAACACACAACGCCTGTTCAATCTAATCTATATTTTTTAACAAAACAAAAAACACCTCTCTCTCTAGATGCAGAAAAATTGTTCGATAAAGTAAACTGGACAGTTTTTATTCACCACATTGGTTAAGTTCGACTTTAGAGTATCAATGGTACACTGGAAAAGGACACTCTACAAATCACCTATGGATACAGTCACAACTAACGGTATCACTTCTCAACCCTCCACACTGAGACGGGGAACCAGACCAGGATGCTCACTCTCTTTGCAATCTTTATAGAACTACCATCTACTGCTATTCGACAAAACGAGAAGATCAGTGGAATCTCAACCCTGAACTCAAGCCATAAAATCAGTCTTTAGGCAGATGACAGACGTTATAGTCATCATCTGCATTGTTGAAGTGTTATATCACTTCAATAACTTTCAAACTCTTCAATTAATTTTCAGACCTCTGTCAACTGGACAAAATCAACAACTGTACCCCTTAACAAAGCCAGGTGGACTGATGCAGTCAAGAACAAAATCTCAACACCCCTTACCACTGGCAACATCAGATACATTGTAATTAACATATACCCCAGGCTATCAGGGTTTTTTCAGCTCAATTCAACTCGCTAATTAAAAAAATGTCAAACTTTGAAAGATCTGGCTGCAAAGATCTCCCTCTTTCCCTTATGGAACGAATTTCCTCACCCAAAATGAGTGACCTGTTTATCACTACAATAACTCTTGTCCAACCTAACAAAATGATTTTCCAACCTTGACCCAAAAATATCTAAATTCTATCTGAAAAATAAGCCCCCCTGCAAAAAACTGACCACCATTTAAAATGTTAAATCCAATGGAGGCTTAGTGGCCCTTCATTTTCAGCATTACTATTTAGCAAACAAACTACAGTACATTACAAAATGGATCAACAAAAATCAATGCCAAACCCATGTGGCTTGAAATAGATCATCAGAATTCAGAGACATTGACATAGACCTTCCCTTCCAGAGCAAAACCATAAAAAGCAGGTAATCTCAACAACTCTAAAAGCCTGGTGGAAGATACATGCAATGACAATTTTTGATATCCTGCAAACACACCCCAATCTAGACAAATCTAAATCTATTCCTTGTCGAAGCACCAATCAAAAATAAAATCTGGAATAAAAAAAGAATTTCCCATTTCCCTCACATTTTTAATAACTCTCCTCAGCTTTCAAAAATTGACCTCGAGGTTTGGCCTCGGGTGAGAGCAATTTCTTCTTTCTACATACAAATCAAAAATGCGCTAACAACTAAAATCAATATTTCATTAAATATCTCCAACAACCTCCTTTACTTTTATCAGATTCCAAAATAAAAGCACTCAAAACTTATAAACTCCTGTCTGCAATAGATCCAACCATTGCCATACCATAAAACAAATGAGATTGTGACTAATCTATTTCTACTGATTCCAGCTTCTGTGAACAAATCTACTCCAACACTTTCAGAACTTTCACGTTCTGGACTGCACCATCCCACTGTCCCCAAAGCTCAGAGATCTAACCACTCACAATATCATGACTCAAAACTTACTTGCCATCGCCAAGAAAACAATACTCATGAACAGGAAAACATAAACTAAGTACATCATTAATCAGCACACATCACACGAAAAAAGTACTGGCTCTTTAAAAAGAAAGTCGGTTAATCAGTCTAGTCAGTCTATTTGTCTGACTGTCTTTCTATCTTGTATATTTTTATGTGTCATTATTATTTCTTATCCTAGGTTCATTTTTAGTTCTTTAGGGGGGCGGCTTCACTTTTATTGTAAAATGTCTAATA
>JAOPJO010000147.1:19032747-19047812 GCA_027123675.1 Molva macrophthalma
GGGAGTGAACGCTGATTGGCTGTCACGACCAAGCATCAGGCGAAATTCGCGGCAAAGTTCAAATATTTCAACTCGAGTGGAGTGTTCGCGCGAGTAAATCCGCGTGAACCAGGTTGTTCACCGAAAAAGAAAGGGCGGCGCGAATCCATACAAAGTCAATGCAAAGACGCGTTTTGAGGCGAACCAAGTTAGCACAAGCAGCTAGCATTCAACAGTTTAGTTCGGATTTCACAACGTAGGTGTGTTTAACTAACTTATATAATTATTGCATATTACTGTTGAATGCGGAGACATGCTTCATTAAGTCAGCAAACTCGCGCGTACACGCGGCGAGAATATTCGCGCCGCTTATGGTGTGAACGCACAGTAAGGCTCGGCCCCACCAAACGAGTGGTCTCGCGATTGACAATTAGTGGCAACGCCCCGCCCCCTCTCTAGTGGCTGCTTGTGGGAGTTTACCTCTTTGGCGATGGAAGTGCTTAAAATCAGGAAATTAAATTCACCACGAGTCCGTATGGTCCACTAGTACTCACTGAATGTCGATTGTACAATCACATGGCCGAACGCGCGCTGCACCACGCGCTCATTTCATAAGGTTAACTGAAGTTCAACTTTTGTCCCGCGATATCACGTCCAATACAAAGTGAATGGGAGGCGTCATGGACGAGGTGCTAGTTGATGAAGAGAAATACAGCGAGTTGTACGTCCCCGTTCATGCTCAGTGTAGCTCCCGGGTTATAGAGTGAGTACACAGGCTTAAGTGTAGTCACACTTGCCTGTGACCAAGTTTTTATGCAATAAGACAGATGGAGAAAAATCATACTGTGTACAAAAAGCTTTGCAGCAGCGGAGACAACTGGTGCCTGATGCTCTTAGAATTCAGATTTAAACTTAACGTATCTGATGAACCAATCTTTTTTTTTTTAAAGACCAGTTTGTGTAAATTACAATGCCTAGCATTTCGCATGTGTCACAGATGTAATGGCTTCAACGTTCATTTAAATGTCAGGATTAACGGAATTATTGATCCTCGCTGTGAAATACATGCACACTGTTTTGCATACAGGAAGAATGCTTCAGCTTGACAATCAGACACCTTGCTCATTTAAGCGATCAGTTTGGCTGCAGCCTGTTCTTTAGATCTAGCATTGGCCAAAAATCACAGTATCATCTGGACATACTTAAGGAAGATCATTAATATATATACTAAATAAAATTAGTCCTAAAATAGACCCCTGAGGGACCCCTGCTGTACAACTAGTGAATGAGGAACAGTTATCACCCACTCTTGAACATTGTTTCCTCTTATTTAAGTAGGATTCCATCCAGGTCAGGGCATCGACAGATAAATGACATTTAGAACGTTTTGAAAGTTAAACGTTGCTATAAACTGTGTCAAATGCCCTTGTTCTTAAAACACGGCTCCGACAACACCACATTTATCAAGAAACTTTTGATTTGTTCTAAAAAAGCCGATAGCCATTGCATTGCCAAGTGCATTGGGTGTAGAGTAAATTCACCTCTATTTAAATAAGAGACTAGCTGATCACAAACAACATTTTCTGCAATTTTAGAAGCTATTGGGATGATACTAATGGGTCTATAATTTGATGGGATAGTTATTTTGCCTGATTTAAAGACAGGTGTTACTGCTACAGCCTTCCAGGTAGAAGGAAAATAGTAGTGATGCGAAGTTCTGATCTTTTTTCGAACTCGGATCTTCGGATCTATGATCAAATTAACAAATCTTTTCGAGTCGGATTGTTCATTTGCGCATGTGCAAATCCAAGTACGAATGAATGAAATGAATGATCCACTCGCAGATACGGATTGTACGTACCGGATCACAGAAGTAAAGCGCATGTGAAAATCCAAGAACAAATTAACAAAATGAATGATCCACTCGCAGATACAAATCGTACGTACCGGATCGCACAAGAGATTAGTTAAAAAATAACTAATCGTTCATGAAGCGCACATCACTAGAAAATAGTAGTAGTTTGTTATTTATAGATTTATCTGGTGAGTTAAAGGTTTACATGGTATTGATTTATAGTAAAAAAAATCGTATAAAACACTCTGTAGTAGCTTCCTATTTATTTTAAACAGAACAAAAACTTGGTTTGTTCTGTTTAAAACAAACAAGGAAGCTACTACCTAGTGTTCCAGAGAGAAGTTGTTGGTTGTAGCTGAGCTGCACACCCAGTGTGAAAGCTACCTTACATTATAGTCAAATGTTTTGTTAGGCCTCGTCTAACTTGCTAGCTCACGTTATTGTGTTCATATGTTTTGGTTAGTCATTTGTAGACCTGGGCTGCCTTGCTACCTACCATTATAGTGTTCAAATGGCTTTGCTTATCCACTTTAGGCCCACCTTTACCTAAAAAGGTGTAGAAATGTGATCAGAAATATTTCCGATCACAAGATGCTAAACATTGTTCAAGTGTGGAGTTGGATTTATGATTATGGAAGCTGTAATGTTACGGCTGTTACTTAGCTATGATACCTGGAGGACATTCTCTTTATATGCAACAGTGTAGTTATTCCCGGGTTCCACAGGGCTGTATGTCATACAAGAATATAATACCGTGCAGTACCCACAGCGCTTGAAGTCCTCCGATTTCAATGCAGCACTGGGTCGTTTGGAGGGACCCACTTCTCCCTTTCCTGACTTGTGTGTGTACATGTGTTAACTTGCATATGTGTGGTCAAGCTATCTTCTAGGGTGTTTTCCCAAAGTCTAAGAAGGGTGAATGCACTGCAAAGCCAATAAAAACAGGCACACTTTACATATGTACATGGAAGGTGGTCTCAAAAAAGTACTTTCTTTAAAAACACAAAGGGACTATTTGAATCCCTAGCCAACAAACTGTTGGATCAGGAAACACCTGCCGTATCCAGAGTACCACACAAGACGGGATGACAACCCTGACATTCCATCCTAATTATCTCCAGCTGCAAAAAACATTTGCAAAAAATAAAGTTACTTAGATCTTGTATTGCTAATTACTTAACTCATTATTTTGGTCCTGTGGTATAATGAAACCTCCCTTTTGTTTTAACATCATTGCATGTAATACAAAATGACTCTTCTGTTCTACGCCTCCAAGGTCCATAGTCAACTCTACGTTGTTGATGTTCTGCAGGGTGTAGGGATTCAAACAGTTAAGCTCTAGGCCTGGATATGGATGGTGTACCATGCATATAGGGGGGACTGGAACCTGGTTCATTTGTCCTACAACCTATTGTAATACAATAAATATTGTTTTGTAATAAAGCAAAAATTGCTCAGGAGGCAACACGATAGAAAACGTTGCATTAACTAACAAACATCATATACATTCACTGACCGAAGATTACGAAAATAAAATGCACATTTATCGCTAGAAATGTTATCAAAGCGCATTTTAATGCCGAAACTATCTTACAATGTTGCATTTTCCACTGAGAATATAACAAATGTCATCCATTTTGTTTTGGCTTTGAACCTTGACATACATGATGTTTGGCTGTTTCTTCGGCCAGTCGATACGGGGCGCTGGACCGAACGATCATACTTTGCCTTCTACATAACAACACACCTATGACACAACACTTTACCGGTTTATTTTTTAAAACAAACCATGGCATGTCATGTATATAATTTTGGGAAGAATGTTCGGAACATTAACATATATCTGCATTTACAATAACATCTGTATTAACATTTAATTAAAAACTATTCACAGTAACAGATCAAAGACTAAAAGAACGTAAAGTTTTTGAAATTGCTTGGTAACAAAAAACATAAAAAACATTAAACAATATCTCTGCATTTTTGCCTCCTGCATTTAAGTCTATTTAAACAATCCAAACCGATGCCTACGCCGTTCATTCACAGATAGACTGTTGGCAAATATCTTTAGAATCTACTTGGTCAAGGGCCTCTTGATGTACATGGCATACAGCTACATTATGAAAGGGCCCCTATTACACCAGCAGGTGTGAGTGTGATTAATCATTACAAGCCGTTTGGAAATCTGCCTTTTCCTGTACCTAATTGGTAGTGTCCAGATGGAGTGTCCATGGTGGTATAATAGGGGCCCTTTAAGGCGCTGCTGAGACATGGTAGATCTTAACCACATTTTCAGACTCTTGAGTCCACTAAAGCTTCTATCACCTAGTCGGACACAGAGGTTTCAGTGTTTTGGTATGCCCCTCTGATATTGCCTGTCCAGCCAATATTCCCTTAATTTCCCTGATTGGAGAGTTCAAATGTTCATGGACCCACTGCAATGCGTCATGTACTGGGGAGAGGCACTGCAAGCACATTGCGTTATAAGATTTACATAATGTGCACCACAATGCACATGCAGAGCCAATGTCTGTTCTCTCTTCAACACTGCCTGTGCCCCTGAGTACTTCCCTGCCATATTAGCAGCGCCATCATACGTCTGACCTCATGAGCCTGAGATTGGAACATTCAATCTCAAGAGCACATCAATAGCTATTTTGGCTATCTGCTCACCCGCTGTCCCTGGCACCTCATACTATCCTGCAAATACTTAATGTGGCAACAGGTCTTGGTCCACATATCTAAAACATATGGAAATTTGCTCTTTTCCCTGTATATCCTGAGTGCCATTCATTATAAGGGAAAAATGAAACAATGGTAAGGACCTGATTGTCGCTGCAAGGCCTCTGGCAATTGTGTTACCAAGCAAGTTATGTATTCATTTTGGCATTGTGGACTGACTGGACTAATCATGGCAACGGGTGAGCCAGCTGGAAAGAAAGGGGTCCTCATTTGCAAATAATTTCACAAGGTGGTACAAATTCCATTAATTTGCCTCGTGTTGCCTGGCCACCTTACAGCACCTATTATATTATCCAGACAGTGCCTTGCCTCTGCCTGCGTGCCTTCACCGCATGATGGTGTGCTTTGCTGGCTTGGTGGTGACTAAAGCTACCTGTGTGCAGAAAGCAGAGTCTTTCTTTTCTCCAAAGCTGTCTTTTGTATGGTGTATGCTTTCGCACACTCAAAACATAGAACCTTTTTCAGTGTTGGACTATAGTGCAGCCATGGATACTGACTGTACCAGTTTGCCTGAAACTGCAACGTCTTGTTTGGAAGCTGCTTTACTTTTAATGAATTTTGGATCAGGCTGGTATGGCCTTCTCCCCATGTCCAGGACACTGCTACACTGACTTGCTTCAGGATCACACTCACTCACACTGACTGTCTCCTAAAGAGAAAACAAAGCTTAACCTAATCTGTATCCACATTAGCAAATTATTATTTTTGCTTCCTAAGAACTTACAATTTAGGTAACATCAAAATAGGTAGACTATGTTACATGTAAATTGGTAATTCACAATTACTTAGTCGCAGTATCATCTTAACCTCACCTGTAGCCCTGAAGGTTCGGCTGCTTCTCCCTCAACCTGCCCTACAGCATCTTTACTGGATTTCTGAGATTCCTAGTGTAATGAAATGATGCATTAATGAATAAGATATATACAAACATATGGTTATACTTGGGGTCCCATTTGTTTTTGAGGGCAATTTTAAACAACTTATTCTGATGTATTTGTTTTTCCAAAATAAACCACATATGTCAACTTTCAAAGTTTATATTTGCTGACATCCTAAGACAAGTCTCCCGATAATTCCAAACTATAAATCATAATTACGACCTCACCTGGGTGATATTAAATCAAAGTGGCTACTGGCTAGTTCGTTTAGCCTACTATTACTTGGTGACAAAGCTTCTTATGTGTCTTTTATTTTTTGGTGGCATAATTACTACAAAGTACAAAACGTGTTATGTACTTATGTACCCATGCTTGAGGTATGACAGACAGACAGCTCTCATAACTCACCGTTGTCAACACACTGATCAGCTCTTGACTTCTCAGTGTCTGGCAGTAAGTACGATATTTGCATATGACGTGAGCTTTTGATAGCCCTCCCTATGGTGCGTTCTAGTTGTACTGGGATGTCGGAATTTCAAGTTATAAGTCTCTGGGAGGGCCCACTCCAAGATAATGCGAATGAGTTCCCTCAAATATTGGTAGGGACAATTCTATCCTCCCAAAATATTGGTAGGGACTTGGTAGGTCCCCACCGTCCATATGCAAACCTACGTCCTTGCTTCTAACACCGCAAGCTGGGAATGTTCTTTTAAGGGAGGTGCTAAAGGGACACAGCTGGCAACTGGATACCCTCACCTCTCAACTTAACCACATATAACCTTGTACCTAAGATTAACCATCTCTAACCTAATACCTAAACTTCACAAAGGTTTAGACTTAATGTCTAAACCTAACCATCTAACACAATACCAAACCTTAACCTTATATGTCAACTAAACATCCCTAAACCCATTTAACAGATTGTTTTGGGCTTTTATGCTGGATGTTTAATAGAACTCCGGGGTAATGTGTTCATAATGAGCTATGTGTCACATCGGCTTCTGTTATCTCCCCGAACACGCCCTCTCTCACCTTCAGCTCATCGTAACCTATCTCCGGCTCCTCCCTGATGACGTCGTTCCCTCACCTGAGGTTCAATGTCAGATCGTTGTCTACATGCCCTGGTAGTGGCGTTTCAGATTCTCCTAGTATTTACAGAGTTCTTCCTGTTTGTTGTTCCCTCATGTTAACTCGTTCCTCCACGGTGACTCAGTGTTCCCTGTGTTCAGGTTAACTCCTCTTCTGTCCTCTTGCCTGCCCGTGACCGAACCATCACCTGTCTGACTACCTGCCCCATTACCCTGCGTTTGGGTTCGATCTGGTCCACACTCGACACTTTGTTCAGGGAAGTTGCATGCAAAGTGTTTCTACACAGCGTCCAACCATTGGAACTCTTGAAGAAATTTCAGTTGGTTCATTTTATGATCTTATGAGGCTATGGGTTAAAGGTATTTGTGATGTGTAGGTCTGTGCACGAAATGTCTGTACTTTGAAGGTACTGACCGAAGCACGTCTCCACACGCATGCATGCCACTACAGAATACCGAGCACTGGCTGGGCATTTATTAAAGTCATTATACTGTACATTATTCCTTTGCATCTTGTTACACGGTCGCTGCCGATTTACTGCATCAACAAACAGAATGCTCGGAAAGGACTACCAGTACTTTTCCCCTTTTTTCAATAATGTATTTGTTGGTGAATTATAGGACACATTTTAAATTGAATGCAAATTCTGTTGGCGGAAATCTTGTACTTCCCTATTCCTCACTTGGGAGTGTAGTGCTCTGCCTTACAGCTGCACCATTTAGTAGGCACGTGTTCCTTCGCACGGGGGGGGGAATGTACCATTAGGGTTGGAGTGGAGCTGAATAATTGAAATATGCAGAATTACATTGCATTTACATTACAATGCATTCATTACATAACAGTTACATTACATTTAGAGCTCTGGTTAATGGTTAATTATGTATATGGTTTAATGGTGGCACGGTTGCACAGTGGTTAGCGCTGTTGCCTCACAGCAAGATGGTCCTTTGGGGCACCTTTTTGTGTGGAGTTTGTATGTTCTCCCCCGTGTTCACGTGGGTTTCCTCCCACACCAAAAAATACATCCATGTGAGGTTAATACTCCTGCCGGTGCCCCTGACCTAGGCACTAGGCAGTAGCCCTGGAGTTGGTCCCTGGGCGCTGCACTGTGGGCTGCTCCTAGTGCTGCTAGTGCTGCTAGTGCTGCTAGTGATGCTAGTGAGGCTAGTGCTGCTAGTGATGCTAGTGATGCTAGGGATGCTAGGGATGGGTTAAATGCAGAGCCCTCAATTTCCTTCAAGTATTAAAAAAAAAAGAGGAATTTATTTTGGCTGCCATTTTAAATAGTCAACACTTTCCAAATGTACCAGCACATGTTGAGTGCCTTTAAAAAAAATATTGACTATTTTTGAACAATACCCAGCCCTAGTGATGGGTTTATTGTGTGACATTTCTAGAATCACTAACCTACTATTAGATGATTGCTGTATTCCAAAACCTTCTTTGAACCCTCAAGTTCGATCTAGCCTTGTGAGAGTGTCCAGATATTAAAGTTTGACATCCGCAATGAATATCGGTCTGACTTTGGCCGGGAAGTAATTGATTTCCAAATATGGCTGCGTCCCTACAATTGTTCTAAACACTCCAGCCAATCAGAGTGACTCTTCGCTCTTGCCGTATCTGGTTTAAAGTAAAAAAACACATATCCTCTGAGAAAAGCCGTGAAGAATTTTGTTAATCTTTCAGTATGGTTATTCAATCTATTTTGGATGAAACGTTTTGAATGCTACTTTCTTTGGGCGCCACCATTATTATTATTTTTTCATGAATTCTGAGACTGCAGCTCTCCCTGGTCATCATGAACTGAAACTCTCCCTTGAGTGACAATTGGTCCTATCATTTAGACATTATTTTGAAAGGCTTAAAACAGGGTAGAGGCCGGTCTGAAGTGCAGAGAGGAACGGAATGTGAAGTCTTAAGGTCAGGATCTTCTCACGCCACTATCGATCACCAGCAGAATGTGGAATTGAGACCAATGGGGACAGCTGAAATGCTTCAGTGTCATTAAAGGGCACTGTCAACGACAGTGCCTATCTGATCTGTGCCTATCTGATCTGTTGATGATCTGACCAATCACAACCGTCGGACTTCGTAGCCAATCATGTTTGTTGTGGCAATACGGCTGCGTGATATCGAAATGTATGACTTCATCAAAGAATCGCTGAAACACTTCTGTTAGGATATTAGGATATGTTTCTTTTAAACTGTTTTACCATGTGCTTTCACAACTAAGTTCACAACGAATATCATGTTTAAAATTTAAATAAGCCAATTTGGTTGGCCTAATTTGATTATCTTTGAGATATTAGTGACCCTATGGAAACATGCTCAGGTTGTGCAGATATTTTTAAAAAAATTAGAATTTGTAAATGCAAGTGAAGTCTGTACTTTCCAGGAATGTATTATATTAACTTAGCTAAAGCTACTGCTATGACGTTTATGTGTTGGACAGAACTACTCAGTTAGGGTGTTCAGTTTGCAAGTTTATTTATTATAAATTGAACACTTGGAACACATCACAGAGGCCTTGCATTGTGATGTAGGTCAATACTGATCAACTTGACCTGAATAAAAGTGTACACACATTTATCTTCCTCCAGGGGTCCCCTGTACCCCTTCTTTGTATTTGAAACATCATCACTATCATCATTAACAGTACCGTATTATCCCGGCAGAAACATTGAACCCTTAGAATTGACCTGATTGATCTATTTGATGAATCTATTTACACCTAGCACAGTAAGCAAAAATGCCTTAAGATTGCAAGCGAGGCATAACTGTCATCCCCTCATCGCGTGAGGTCCAGCTGTCCTTCAGCAGCTCTCAGCCAGCTCTCGTGCTGCTGCTGCTGCTGGGCCTTCTCGCCTACAGATCAGATCAGACATTTCACATCCAGAACATCCAGTGTGGACCGTCCCTTACATCTTGATGCTCTCTGACGTGGAGTCCAATAAAGTTCTGTAGATGCTGGACCGGATGAAGCGCGGGTACGAGTCCCTCTCCATCAGGCCGAACACCGTCCTCTGGGCCTCATGAAAGCAGGCTGTGGTGGGGGCCTGCAGGTTCCTCTTGATCAGCTCTCTGGTCTGGTGGTCGATGTTTATCTGCAGGCAGAGTGAGAGAGATTGATGAGGACCGCTGAATGGATGAATAGAAGTGTAATAAGGAAGGGTTGTGCATATCTGTCTATGGATCTTTTAATGCTGTCTGCGTAGTCCCAACGTGGCTGCAGCTGAAGTACCTCTCTCGGAGCTTCAACTTGAATGAAGCAGTTGAAAATCTTTTTGGCCTTAGCAGACAGTCGAAAGGAACGCTTAACTTTCTTGTAATCCTCGCACACCAGCCAGAATTCAAGATTTTCATCACTGAACTCTGCCTTTAAAAAGGCCTGAAATGTAATCATGCCATCTAAAGGTAAAACAACAAACCAAACAAAAACAAAGTCAGCAAAGGTCTATCAATGTGCATTATCATATCAAATGTAACATAAGCATTATGTGAAGGTGCTTA
The DNA here is from genome assembly GCA_027123675.1 of Molva macrophthalma. Lineage (NCBI taxonomy): Eukaryota > Metazoa > Chordata > Actinopteri > Gadiformes > Lotidae > Molva > Molva macrophthalma. Next base: position 19,042,801 of record JAOPJO010000147.1, read on the forward strand.
TTTTGTAGCTTTCTGAACATGTGTCTTACAGGGTGATTCAAGAAGCCTTGCCAGGGAGAGCGACCATTGGGTCACCTCTTCAAAACAAAGCCTGCAGGGGAAGGAAAAGTTGTGATTTAGCTGCAGTAATTGCATAAATCCCTTCAGCCCCCCCTCCCCCCGCTGCCTCAACACAAATATGGATCAGACAAAAGAAAGTGGCTTGTATGCCTACCCTCTGGTGCTCAACTTCCGAGGAGATACACCCTGCAGTTTAGACCTCAATTTCCCCTCCCTGATTGAGAAAAGAAAGTTAAATTATACACCCATCGATGAAGTTTAGCAAACCACATTTAGCCTCTAGTGGCTGAGGCATTTCATTATGTATTAAATGGCTGGTTCTTTAGCTTTAACTCAATCAGTAAAGCCAAAACATACCCGTGTCTCCTCTTGTCTTTAGTTTCCATCTGTGGCCTCAGCATGATAAAGTGTAAACAAAAACAATCAGAATGTATTTGTTAACGAATCTTTGAGCTCCTTGCGTGTTAAAAATGGTTGTGGACTGACGATCGAGCTTCAACACAAGTATATATATCTATTCACCCGCTCGTTTCAGAACGTCATTCAGGGCCATCTACTCTAACCACAGAGAAAGAGGAAGCTGCGATGACGCCTTCCCTGCTCAGCGTAGCGTTAGAGCCACGTGTCGCTATTGTTCTACAGAGGTCACCACTTTGTTTGTTTTGAGGGTTTTGGATGCAAATAGGCCAGTGGAAATAACCCAGTAGAACGGCTTGGGATCACTCTGTGCTCCTTGCGCATCCCATGGTGGGGCCGGGGTGCTGTTTAATGTGTCGTCTCTTATAACTGGTGTGGGTGTTGGTGGTATGGGACATTTTTGAGGAAACTTTGGACAATTTTTTTTTACAAATGTTTAGTTCCTGTATTAGGGATACAGATATTAACATTAAGGGATTTTTGTATTTGGTAGAGGAAGTAATCGAATAATACCTTTTTAGATTTCATTCTCGGCCTATGGCCTTCTTCAATGGATGACTTGCTGTGGAACTACAAACACCCTTTCCCTTAAGCTGCTGTCAGTTTATATGTAGTAGTATATGAAAAACTGGTGCAGAGGGTGTGCACATGTATTCAGTTATTTACTTACTGCTGTGAGTCACAGTTGAGTAGTCATCCCAATAACAACTACACAACCATGCAGCGCATTTGACATGTGTTCAACTGAATATTTCTTTCAGAAGAGCCTCAATAGTGGGCTACCCACAACGAGAAACAGGACCTAGCGGGGTATCAGATGGAGGAAGGAAGCTGTGGCTCACTATGTAAAATACAGAAAGAACACCACAGCAAGCACATCACACGCAACGAAAAAAAAAATGTAGCAAGGATTCGATGTTGCTGAGTTGTTTGAGAAACCAAAGGGCTTCCTTCTTTCACTTTCTATGGACAAAACAGCGACTAATTGTGACCAATACTGTCAAGGTGTTAAAGGGGTATAATATTCATGCATCGGATAGGATTTCATCTCAATAGGACCACTCTACATTTTGGTTAGATGTTTGTATTATTACATTGAAGTCTTATCAAAGATTCTGTCATTTTAATTCCATAACTAAACACAATATTACTATATAAATGTAAATAAGTGACCGTAGATATTGTACCAATCTTTAACCCAAGCCTGAATTTCCTTGCTTGTGCTACATGAGTTGTGAAATTAATTGTGTGTAGAAATACTTTGATAGCCAGTCATCCTCAAAAGTTACTTTAACTGTGTCGCCACCTAGTGGTCTTTGACTTGCAATTCCTGCAATGACGTAGACTCACCTCATGAGCTGCATGATTTGCATTAGATTCAACATGATGACGCCCCAATTTAGCATGTCATGATTTCATTTGTCATTTGCCTATGAACCAAATATTTGACGCAGTAAAATAAGCAATACCTTCCCATTTCCAAAATCACTAAAAAGTGAGATAAAAAAATGTCTCTCTACATATTGTTCATCAAAACAGTACTAATCGTTTCATCCTTCAAATTATCAAACGAATGTCGGCGTGCACTTTTTATACCACAAGTTAGCCACAGTTTGAGATGCGCTGATCAACCAATGATAGATGAAAGGGCCGAGCAAACACATGACAGAATCAACGCTTCTGGGAACTTTTATTTAAATTTCAAAAGTGAAAGATGCTTTTTTTTTCAATTCAAATTTGATAGGATGTCAGTTAGACTATTTACAATAAATTGCTTGTGTATTTAAATGCATGTGTATTGTGTATAGAAAAAATATAAATATCAGGGATGAATAATGCGTGTTACATAAAACATTTTTTTGGTTTGTTTTTCTTGATCTAAACACAAGACATGAGATATATTACAGGTATGTATTGCTAAACCATCACACAAGTACAACAACGGCTGCTTCTGATGCACTATAAAGGAGTGATACAGTGTTGTGGCGTAATCCAGTTAGCCACAAGGAAGGACAGGACCCGGGAAGGGACAGGACCGGGGAGGAGACAGGACCCGGGTGGAGACAGGACCGGGGAGGAGACAGGACCCGGGAGGAGACAGGACCCGGAGGGAGACCGGAGCGGTGGGTGCGGGGGTTCATCCATATGTTTGAGGGTTGGGGGGGCAGTGGGGGGGTTGGTTTGAAAATGAAACCAAACAAAAAGAGTCACCTGGCCTCCTTTCTCCTGAGGAGACCCTGGTAGACGTCAGACTTCAGGAACCTGGGGTAACAATCTCGGGCCATCAGGCTGTAGATGAGCTTCTGCGCTGAGTCGAATGACGTAAGCGTCGGCTGAGAGATGTTTTTGGTGATGTTTTCTCTTGTGCTGCAGTCTATGTTAATCTGGAAAGAAGAAGAAAATCCACAATGTTTTTATTATATAAAAGCTTGGTCCTTAGGTACTTTATACGTGAGCTCGACCTTTAACAACACTCTTTTTGTCATACTACATTTTTACCAAACAGGTGCTAGATTCATAGTTTCACTCCAATCAACTACCTATTGAAGTAGTCATTTGGTCACCTTTCAATATATTTTTGATATCATTTTAGATTTTGGTCGATTGTTCCCGATTCAACAATGCCAACCATTGCATAAACCAGCATTGAAACCTAATGGAAAAAAACCTAAAAGATCTCTGCCGACATAGTTAGATATTCATTTTCTTCATACCTGTCTAGGTGCCTCGGTTTCCACAAACTCTGTGTAGATCCTGTTGGCGGTGGAGATAATTTCCGTATTGTTCTTGATGTTTTTATATTCCTCACATGCCAGCCAAAACAGTATGTTCTCCTCGCTGTACTCAGACTTGAGGAACTCCCCGAAGGCTATCTGTCCAGCTGTGAAGCACAGTTGACTGCATTATGTTTTTTGAACATAAACACAATATGTACAAAGGTTTTCGTTTATGTTTATTTCAATGGACAGTTTAATATTTTGGGATGAGTTTTTTTAATATATCTTTTCAAGTTGGATAAAAATGCAAAATTAAAACAAGTTACCTTTAGAGCTCAAGACTTTGTCCACTGATTCTCCCCACGTTTCAACATCTTCCAGGGGATCCTTAGGAAAGCAACACAATCTACCCTTGAAAAGAGTGGCAAGAGCGATCACTAGCCCAGTAATCTGTGAACTGCGCGACACATGTCCTACATAGCCATCCATAGAAAAGAAAAATTACATTCTGCAATTTGTATGTATTTTGTGCATTGAAAGCCCTGCCATCATCGACTCTGACAACTCTGCATTACATTTTTTGGAAGGGTGTCGGAATAGATAGACCACAAACAGAAAATGTAAAAACTTACAGTAAGGGCAAAACTCCCTGGCACTTTCCACATTGCTGCAGTAAGCTGAACCGCCCCTGTTGAAAATGGAAAAGGCCCTGGAATCAAATATGAAGGCACTCACTTTATCCCCATCTCCACGTCCGCTGTGAGGGGAAGAGAAGGAAGGTCCTGCCAGTACGACGCTGGGATTGAGATTGTCCCGAGATGAGAGAGGCAAGGGACGGGACAAATCTAAATGAGGTCTCCACCACCATGAAGGAAAATATGGAAATGACCATGCAAAGTATTGCTGCTGTAATCTTAGGGGGCATCCTCTTTCCTGGTCTGAGGCATGGCCTGATCCGCTGTGATTTAGTCACTTTCTTTGTCATATACCTTCATGATTTATCTATAATGGCGATTGAGGGAAGAATAGGGCTGGTTATATTTGAAATGAAGGAGGATGTGATGAATTGACCATCTCACCTTTGACATTTGCAAGACGGTTGGCATCACTTAGAAGCTGAAACAAAGCAAAAGACTGAAGCAGAGCCAAAGCAATCCAGCAGTACACCTTACAACATAAAATGCTTCATAGTAAGAAAATTAAGAAAAAATTGATATAGACTTTGTCATCATTTTCAAACTATGCTAACAAGATGGCCACCGGGCTGTTTCTTTTTTTTTTTAACTGTGGGAGGGGATCCTTACCACAAGCAAATGGCAGTGGAAAATCCTTTCCCCAGATTTACATATTAACTCTCCATATTTATCAGTGACAAAAAACATTGGCATTGGCACAATTTTGCTTGAAACGTGGGTGACGTAGTGTATGGGAGATTTGCATGTGTTTGTAAGTTAGGCAAACGCCGGTGCAAATCTGTGCATCACACTTTGAATTACTAAGGGAGACACTCATGCACTCATGTTTGTGCACTCATGTTTGGAATTCAACAATGGAAAATCAAAGTATCAGGGCTTGGTATGGTTTGGTATACTGATATCAGAGGGGCTTAGACAAATGCCTACACCGAAAATGTCCACAGTTTTCTTTTGTGCAGCTATAAACAATGCGTTTATATCCAAGCAACATCTCTTTGATTTTCATAATTCCATTTATTTCGATGCTGTATTGATAGGTTAAGTTTCACACACACACACACACACACACACACACACACATTGGGAAAAAATATCCACCATAGAACAAATAAATTCGATAAAT
>JAOPJO010000147.1:19062058-19078910 GCA_027123675.1 Molva macrophthalma
ACACACACACACACACACACACACACACACACACACACACACACACACACACACACACACACACACACACAAATACATGCAAACGAACAAACCGATGGAAAACAAAACATAAGCAAGACATCAGAACAATTTCAAAGCCACAGCTACAGAGCAATAAATAAAGGTTTGGGTTCGTCTCTCCTTCCTCTCTCTATAAGTCAAAGGAAAAGCACTGTAGGCCTTCACAAACACACACACACACACACACACACTGGCTGAGTCATGTTTTGAAGTATACCGGTATTGGATGACGTATATATTAAATATATTAGGATGAAATCAAACTTATTGACCTTGCGGTTTCTCTCATCACTCTTTGCAACAACGCTTCAAACTTCCTGGAAGAAAGCTGTGTGCTGACGAGCATGGCCATTATGCTAATCGTGTTTGTTTACTGGTTCAGTTCCTCTCTGTCTGCGTCTCCCTGGGCTACGGCTCATGCCGTGTGTACGCTACCAGTTGACGTCATATTTAGCGGTGACGGACAGACAGACAGCTAGACAGACAAAGACAGATGGACGGACAGACTGGCAGCCAGCCAGAAGGACAGCTAGGAAGATGGACGGACAGATAGACAGACAGCCTGACAGACAGACTTGACAGCCAGCTGAACCGACAGACGGGCAGCTACACAGGCTAGACAGACACACCACCAGACAGGCCGACAAATAAAAAGATAGAAGATTGATTGGTTTAACGTGTTTAATATTCATAGTTCATATCCGTGGTCTACGCCCGCATCCTTACATACACACATGCACACACACGCACGCACAAACACCAAACATGCCCACGGACGGGCTGAGGTCATCAAGCCTCATTAGCCCAACCCGCATAGTGGTGAGAGGGAACCACCGTTCGGGTTAGGCTAATTGGTCATCAATAAATTAGCCTAACCCACATGGCAGCGGTGGTGAGAGGTAACCGCCATGCAAACTCAAAGGAAAAGGCATGGGATGAGCGGGGGATAAGCTACCCCAGAGTGCCCTCTCCACCGGCTGGCTGGTGACTCACCATGACTTACTGCTCTCTGGATCCGTGGCGCCACCCACTGCTGGGAAACCAGCATTGCACCGGAGCATGTCACTCAACCATGAAGACACTGAGGTACAGGGCACAGTAAGGAACGCCCATCCTGTAATTGTGCGTGCGTTTTCACTTGGTTAGCAGACTCGGTATGTAGGAAACCTCCAACTGAGTAAATAGGACAACTGACAACGGACAACTTTTTCAGAACGCAGCTGGTGTCAAACAGTTGACACCAGCTGCGTTTTCTTCTCCGTCTGACACCCAACTGCGTTCCAAAAATATTTAGTATATGTTGTCCTTCCTTCCTCACCCTTGTTCACTTTACCCCAAGGAGATGAGCACAAGGGGATGGCGGCCAAGCAGGAGGAATGGAGCAGAGTGGAATTGGGACAGCTGAGCTGATTCGTCCTTGAATGTTGTTCAACATTGTTCAAGTGTGAGCCACTCAACACCCTTCAGACTCGCTTTATGGGAGTATGTCTAAAACAAATCTCAATAGCACATCCTGTGTAGGATACACCGTGATGCATCCTCGTCTTGAAGCCACTTGGGCAGCTGGTTTCAACCGCTTCCCCAGCTTTCCTCTAAGAAGGCCTGTGGGTACAATGGCGATTGAGGAGAACATCTGGAGATTTAGGAGGTGAGCGTAATGGCCATAGAAGGACTAATGGAGTGCAGCCTCTTAGTAGGTCCACTTCCTAGGTGATGCGAAACCAGCTTAGCCCACTCAGAGGAACCCACAGACTCACTGCCCACTACCTCCTCATTACCATAAGCTGCTCAGAAAAGATGAGGGTATGGTCCCCTGTTTGTTCGCTCAAAATTAGTTTTTATAATCTCATATATTCTGAAAAGTATTTTGTCCCAAAATTGCCCATCAATTTAGCTCCTCAACACTTTTTATGCTTTCCTATTTGTTTTGTTGATCTGTTTTTCCTTTATTTATTATACTATTATATTTATATCTCTATTTTTTTGTCCCTTTTCTATCACCCTTTCTGCTGGAGTTAAACGGTGGTGATTGTGTATTAGAGCACATTTATTTCAGTGTGCTTGGGGATGCTTGCATGTGTGTGCATGCCTGCTTTTGGGTGTGTGTTTGAGTGTATGTGCTTTTATGAACTTTGTATGTAGTGTGTGTGTGTGTGTGTGTGTGTTTATGCAGATGTGCCTAAGCATTTGTGTGTTTGAGTGTCTGTGTTTATGCATTTCTGCCAAAACATTTTTGTGTGAGTGTGTGTGTGTGTGTGTGTATGTTTGTGTGGGAAGGCCTGTGTGTGTGTGCATGCGTGGGAATGCGTGTGTGTGCGTGGGCATGCATGCATGCATGCGTGGGCATGTGTGCGTGCATGCATAAGCTGGCATGCCTGTGTGTGTGTGCATGGGAATGCATGTGTGTGTGTGTGTGTGTGGGGGTTTGTGTGTGTGCGTGGGCATGCCTGTGTGTGTGTGTGTGCGTGGGCATGCCTGTGTGTGTGTGTCCGTGGGTATGCCTGTGTGTGTGTGCGTGGGCATGCCTGTGTGTGTGTGCGTGGGCATGCCTGTGTCTGTGTGTGTGTGCGTGGGCATGCCTGTGTGTCTGTGTGTGTGTGCGTGGGCATGCCTGTGTGTGTATGTGCGTGGGCATGCCTGTGTATGTGTGGGTGTGGCCATGCGTGGGGTGTGTGTGTTCAGTTGGGGATGGGACGGAGGTGGTGCTGGGGCACTGTGAGTGATGTGGTGGTGAAGAGGCCTGGACAGAGTTCTTCATCATTGCTGTATGAGTCCCTCTGGTAATCAGGTCCACATGCCAATAGTGATGGATCCGTCTGAGTAGCCACTCCCCGTGCCAAGCTACACACACACACAGACATGGAGACACATACACAGACACAAAACACAAAACACACACACAGAGACACACACGGAGTGTACACGCACAGACAGACACAAACACACACACACACACACACACACACACACACAGAAACAAACAAGGAGCGTACACGCCCACACAGACACAAACACACACACACACACACACTGAAACACACACACACACACACACACACACACACATAGACACACACAGAGCGCACGCACCCACACAGACACAAAGACACACACACACAATGATCCAAGTGCAGGGACACACACACAAATCAGAATGGCGGAGTCTCCTGATCAATAAACATTTACTCTGGAGGAGAAAGAGCCAGGCTGCATAATCACATCAGCCCGGTCAAATATAAATATATGATAAAATGCATCAATGCAACGTGCTTTCAGTCAGTGAGACGTTTACATTTATTATAATGAATCTTCGCTCTATCTGCTTAAATTGCTCCACTTCTTCACCCATCAACATCTCTCATTCTCAAAGTTAGTCCAAGCTCTCCCACATTGCGTTGTGAGTAAAATGAAAGAGCAGCAACACAATAATGGGACACAAACTGTACTTTGCAACTCACTCTGTGACTCTGTTTAGGTTTCCATAACTAAAAGATGAGTTAAAGTGTTTAATTCCAAGCATGAAAGTATTTAAGGCATTAAGTTAAATGTATATGTCTTCAATCTTCATGTATGTAAATGTTAAAATGATTTGTATTTTACTGTGATTCACAGCTTAACATAATGTCCCCTTCAACGCATTTACCATTGCTACCAATAGTCTTTTTCATAATCTTCTATTTAGAAAATCTTTCCGCTTTCCCTATCTCTCTCTCTCTCTCTCTCTCTCTCTCTCTCTCTCTCTCTCTCTCTCTCTCTCTCTCTCTCTCTCTCTCTCTCCCTGTCGTAAGTGGGGATTTAGCATATTGCTCAGTTGCACTCCAACTTACTTCACTGGCCACCACATGGAGTTCAATCTGTCCACTGGTCAAAACAAAAGTTATCTTTTCAAGTCATGTTTTCAAAAGACCAAAATAAACTTCTTCTTTTGAATTTCTACAGGGTAAAGACTCAAGCAATGTTTTAGAGAAGGCCGGGCTACTATCGCTATGCCTCATCTGTTGAGAGAGGAAGTTAGCTCAAGGCGGTTAGCACACCGATAATATAAGTCCTATCTTTTCATTTCCTGACCTTAGCAAATAGCCTACAGTTAGTTTTACAACTTTGTGCCGCACAGCATTTTCTCCGTGGCTGCAACATTTAGTGAAAGCTTTCATTGTCTGCATTAGTCATGAGCCTGTGTGGACCTTTGTGTCTTTGTGTTCAGCGCATTTTCGTTTTTCGACCACTTGATGAATTTGTATAAATGTTGAGGTAAAACAGGATTGATCTTTACTTGACTTTTGTTGCTTAGCGAGCAGTGACATTCTCTGAAAAGGAAGACCTCTAAAAGCATATTTTGCCCATCAGCTCACTGATGGCCTGGAAAACACATTGCTGTGATTATCAGGCTAATATAAACGCTTATCTAAATCACTCTACCTGAAAGCACCAAAAATGGATGTAAACTTGATTAATATGCAGCAAAAGCCAGCACAGATTGATGCATATCCATCGGTTACATACACTGCAACTTTCGTTTCAGTGATTATTCATAACCATTATTAAAAAGTGCTTGTGTGAAAAATGCTCCCCATAAGAGTGCTTTATAATGCGTGCGATGCACTTTTACAGCTTGCACCAGTCCAATGTACAACCCCCTGTTTGTTATTTTCCTATTGCTAGGCTGTGTTCTAGTTTACATAATTCATTGGGGCCTAATTAAAGAGTATTTTAATTATTAGAAGAGTGACCTGTGCTAGCAGTTGGAACATCCCAGGAGTTATCCAAGTAATCAAAGGATGGGCTACTTCTGGCTTCCAGCTGGTAAGAAATAGGCCAGCAGGATTAATGAAAATACATGTTTTACGGTGTTATAAATGCTACATTTGTGAGCTTTTACTTAAAAAGAATGTTGAGAGGAAGAGCCAACATCTCTGGTTATTCACATTGATAAATGTGGAAATAATAATTATTATCGTTTTTTGAATGCTTCCAAACGTTAGCCTCCATAAGCCAACAGGGAATGACTCCCGGGCCTCTCACAGCGCATGCCAGCAGCTTTTCAAATATCAATTCACAATGTCGCTGTTTGTGTTTGGATAATTAAGCAGTCACCGACCTGACAGTAATGCAATTAACTCTGATTACATTCTTTAATTTTCTTGACACGAGCATATTTCAGGAATACAAGTGGACACCAATTAGGTACGCCTGATGTATCCTGACAAGTAGGATGGAAAAAAATAAAACCTTTTTCTGTACTTGCATGCTGACTTCTTTGGAAAGTTCTTGGACCCTTTAAGACATAGAAGAGAGTAGTAGTACTGCTGAGCACTGGTCAGTTAGATTCATGGATGGATGGACAAATGGATGGACAGACAGATGGATCGATTTATAACAACCTATTTTATCTTTTTATTCAGGCAAATTAACCTCAAACGATACTCAGATCTGTGACCTCATATCCTGGCATCGCCAGAAGAATTGCAAACTGCAATTAGTCTCAAATCTCTCCGTTCATTTTCGATTTCCAAGGGGCGTCACCAACGGGTGCAGACCAAAAGGCCTCTGGACGCCATTGGAAAGGCCTGCAACCAACGCAACGGGTGACGCAGCACTGAGAGACGAAAACATCAGCCACCTGTGTTGTTGTTGAAAACGGCTCTACGGCGCTCCTCTGCACCGTCATCGTCATCGTTATTTATTTATTTTTAATCCCGCCTCATAGTAGATAAATGGTTGTGATTGGTCAGTCTATCTGGTACCGGGCAGAAATCTTTTTGTATGGGAGGGGAGCCAGACCTTACCTGCAGAGCAAATGAAACATGAGCTGGCGAAATTCGTCTGGTTCCCAGGCTAGTGACCTCATGCTGGCCAAATCTGCCATTTTCTATCCAAATTAGATCTGGGACCCTGTCAAGCATTTATGTAAATCAGCCCCCAAAACCATTCTTTGTGTACCCCCCCAACACACACACACATCCCCAGCTGAGATGCTTCTCCACATCTTCCCTGTGGTGCATGGAGGTGTGTATTAACCCCAACTTAATTAACCCACTTGTACAGCATCAAGGCCTTGCGCTGAGAACCATACCTTTCATTTACCGCCAGCATCCGGCCTCATTTATCTTCACCACACTTTCCTTCTCACGCTCACTTCTGGTGAGGGGAACAACACATTTCGTACGGGTCGATCCATCCCAGAATATAAGAGACAAGGAATAGGAGCCTCTCGCAAGTTGACAACCACAACAACAACAACAACACACTGAAGTGTGTTAAAGGTTTGTTGAAAAAGCAAAGGAAAAATAAGGAGCGCTGTGGAACGCTTTGAAGACTGACAATGTAGCAGCGCAGGAAGGCACCATGAGTCTCAGCGCTGGTGAGAGCTGTACCAAGGCGTCCGATAGCAGGATTAGTGAATCGTCAAATAATTGTAGAAAACTGTTCTCGCCTCCAAAAAGGGAAGAGGACAGTGTTGTACCCTTAACGCTTCATGATTTGCTTTAGTTGCAGAGAAAGAAAAACTATTATCACACAGACCCCAGAGAATTGGAAAGGTTGAGGCATTCTTCTGCACTTGTTCTTCTGCACCTCATGTGCGCTGAGGAGCACCCTGTCAAGTTGCCTAAATATTTCTGGGGATTAAGTATGGGGTGCGATAGAGGACACACTTCCTCAGTCTTATTGCAATGACTAATTACCAGACGGACAAAACTATTTTCTTCCACTCAACCTTGAGTATTTGTTATACTTGGTTCAAAAGATTTAATTTGAAGTAGCCAGTGGTCCTTAACATGTCAAGAAGTTAGAATACAGATTTTTGCACAATTTAAGGAAATCAATACTTAAGAGTCTTATTGTAACTCGAAGTCAGTCGAGTGCGGGAGAACCGAGTGCCAGTGTGTTAAACTGTGCTGTGCTAAGATGGGTCAAAGGTATCTGAGATAAGAATTGTCTTCCATTATATTTTTAAACATGTTTAAAAATGTTTAAACATGTTTAGTGTGCATTAAGGAGGCAAACATGTTAACAGACATTGCACCGTTACTTATTGTTTAAATAACGACACAGTATATTAACAAATCCAGCATCTTCTCATCACCAAAATTTCTCCCAATTCCGTACACTCAGTTGGGGTGAACCACTGCCTTCACTAGCGGGGCCGGCTGGATTGTTCCAATGGATACAGTATAAATTCACATGTCGTAATCTGTTCTGAAAGTAAGTGTGGATATAATTTCAGAAGACACAAGTTAAAAATGTGTATTTGTGGATCTTGATTGCAAAGTGCAGTGAAAAATGATTGTGGATTGCGGAACACGCAACGTGAATTGTCTTCTGTGGGTTATGCATTTTCAATTCTTGCGGATTCATATTTTACAGCTCAACATTTTTACAGGTCAACAGCTCAACACAAATCCACAAAGAAAATTGAGCAACTCACAAGAGCCATGTGATCCACAAATGTGTAAAAGTGAGTGTGGATTTAATTTTACAAGACACAGGCGGAAATTATGTATTTGTGGATCACTAAATATCCATGTGGATATCATTTTACGAGGCACAACAACAAAATATTTGTGGATCGCGGTACACGAAACGTAAATCGTCTTCTGGTTACGCATAATAAAGTCCAATTAAAACTTCCATACATGCCAGCCACAAAGCTAATGCAGTGTTTCCAACACATATACTTTATTTGTGCACAATTTTGTTATAGTAATTTTTTCATAAAAAGAATGACACTATCCGCGATCGATAGTGTTTCCCATACATTGACAATTCGTTTTCTATTTAAAATGGGTAAAATCTTATTTTACTGTAGAGCTGCACGCAACACTTTGGCTCTCGCTCTCTCTCTCTCTCACCAACACATGAACAACGGACCATCTGTGAATAGCCTCTCCTCTCCGTGCTCACGCAAAACATGGCTTTTCCCCGCAGAGAAGACGGCTGGCCCAATTCATTAATAGAATCCGGAGCCCACCAATCAGTACGACAGAAATACCAAAAAACTCATCGAATACACAGTCTCAACGAGTACTCCTATACTCGTTCTGTTGGAGCCATTATGTTTCCGATAGTTTCCGACGAAGTATGCATATCAAAAGATGGTTTAAGCTGTTTTATATATAGTCTATGTGTTTCACACCCACACAGATATACTGGCCACGCAATTACAGTATTGCACTAGCTCACTGAATATCCTAAATATTATAACTAGTAAAGTTTAATAGGTGAGGGCTTTATGTTTGAGTTCCTGAAAGTTGATAAATCGAGCCACATTTCGTTAGAAACACAGTGCAATGTTAAATTTAATCAGCCATAGAGTGGGAGGTTGAAAGACATAAAATCAAACGTTGGATGTTATACAATTTACCACACAATTTACAATACAGGATTTATCCCTGCAGATGGAAAAACATTGGAATATCAGCTTTTTAACATTCAAATCTTAAGGTCTGACAACTACCTTCAGTTGGCTGATCAGACAACGCAAAACAAAAGTATTTTAAAAGATTGAATGAGCATAAATAAGCAAGGAAACTAACATCTGTGTGAATGATTCAGTTGAAACCGAGCCACCTCATTAATATAGGTGTCAGATCAGATGATCATACTTTTATGGCTCTTTTTTTCAATCACAGGTAAAATCTGGCACATCCTATAATTGCAGTGGATGAAAGATATTGAACAGAAGAATATGAAAACATGATTGTTTCAGGCAATCAGGACTTTGAATTAATGGTGCCAGATGCAATCAAAGCTAACAATATTTTTTACATTCCAGCAGAGAACCCTACCAGGGTTTGGGTAGACCATGTCAGTGTCAATCCCAGCTCTATTTATATACAAAGGCATAATGGACCATATACCTTGGAATACCTTGTTTGATCTTGGGAGAAATACCACACTTTGTTGTTGTTAATTGGGAGAGATGTCCTTGGTGGTGTTTCTTATTCCAACACAAAGATCCATTTGCTTTGCTTGACATATTGTATACATTAAGTGGTGAGAAGACGGGATCCTTGACTACAACTACAATCAGGCTTCTAGTCATGTAAGGGATGCATTTTAATCATAAAGGACGTACAGTAGATACAGATAATCATTAAGGTTCAAACAAAGGTTAAAACATGCCACTACACTACTTGTTGTATAGGATATATAGCTATATATAGATGTTATGTGTAGCTGACAACAGTAATCTGACGATTGGAGGAGTTGACCCTTCCACTGGGCTGCTTGATGTTAAATGATTTAATGATTATAGAAGACACTTAAACAGAAGCACCTTAAAGTGAATTTTGTTTTGAGATACGTGTCATAAATTAAGAGTCAGGATGTTTGGGAATCTTGCTCAAGGATGGCCAACGGTAAACTGCGGACAACAATGTTTGAAGTTCGAACCGGGAGGCTTTTGACACCCTAACCACTATCTTACTTGCCCCTGTTTGGCAATACACATCTTTAGTGAATAACTAAATATGGCTGGTTAAATAAAAGAGAAAGGAAAAGAGAAAAACGTCTACCCTATCGCTCTGTAGAAAGCTTACTTTATATTCTAGCCATGCAGCATTTCTGTTCTCTGTGGTGGTGCTAAGTGTCCTTGCCATTCAAGTGATGATGCACCTGGGCTGTTTTAGGAAGTAACTGAGGCAACTCTCACTTTCATCCGCTAAAATGTCATCTCAGTAGAAATGAACATATTCTCTCATCTATGACGGGAGGTATCCAAGGTAATATTCTGAAGATGACTCAACAGAAGAAGTACAAAACTTTTGAAAAGAAGCATTGTGGTTCACAACCGTAGTATATTTTGTCAATCAGTTCTTAAATTAATATAGTGACTTTATTTTATTTGGTCCATTTTGAGTTTGGTCCATCAAGGGTACCCAATGTCCAGACCTGAACCCGTAATGAACTGAATGGACCAGTTGATGTAACGTAATTCTACTTTGACCTTCAGGGGGGCTTAGCCCCAAATACAGACGCACATTTAAGGTGCAGGGGAGCGCCGTAGAGGCATTTTCAACAGCAACAAATCCTGTCGGAAGTACAGCAGAGACATCTTTCTGCTCAACAAAAGCTTTAAGTGCAGTCGTTTGTTCTTCTTTTAGTGAAAATATACCATCCGGTTCGTTTAATATTTTCGGTAGCGGAATCCACAGACCGTCCTACATCAGCGGCAGACATCTTTGTTGTTGTTGAGAATGCCTCTACGGTGCTCTTCTGCATTAGTATTTATTCCGTCTCATATTAGACAAACCGTTGTGATTGGTCGGTCTATGTCGTACAAGCCAGACCTTATCTGCGGAGCAAATGAGACATGAGCTTGCGGGATTCGTCTGGTTCCCAGGCTAGGTCTATGTAGTTCACAGTCACACCCAGGTCCGCTGCAGGGGCAGGGCTGCTCGTCAACCTGTCCCAAGCAGGGTGAAGTGGTTAAAGGTTAATGGACTTTCATATCATCTTCTATTTAGCTATTTTGGAGACACTTCCATCTAAAACGACTTACAGTGGATTGACATAAAGATCATTAAGGACCAACTAATGTGTTAGGGCATCTTGCTCAAGGATCCCCTCAGGATGACTGGGGGGGCATTTGGGATTGAAATGCAGTACCTTTCAGCTGGGAATCACAATACTTTAGACACTACACTATCCTGTCCCTGCCTTGGAGTTCTTTCTTTGTAATGAATGACTATTGGTGTCCAGTGTGGCATCTGAGGAACAGGTTTCTGCTATTTGATATACTCTTTATCCAATAATAGGGCTGATAGCCATTCCTCACCAGCCTTCGGACTGCGTCTCCGTTCGGTACAGCCACTGTATTTATCACAGTGTAGTGTCACTTTGACAGCCCTTGAAGCTTCTTACATGCATTTACCCTGAAATCACATAGCGGTTATCAACTTTCCCATAGGAGGCTTTTTAGTACAGGAGGTTCAGAGTGCCAGAGCACAATGAAATAAAGATAAGTTATTTCTTAAATCACAAGTGCTTTTCGGAGTAAGCTGTCATTCACATTCTTCATAATAATACAGTTCATATTATTTCCACCCATTGCCGTTTTCTGTGTCCTTTCTTCAAATGAATTAACAAAGTTGAAAGCAAAACCTTGTGGATATCAAAGAAGGAACCGCTGGCTTGAGACTTACACTTTTGCCTGTGACACCTAACAGCACTGGCCACACCAATAAACCTTCTATCATGCCTGCCTTTTATCTAGTCTCATTAAAAAATAGTCCTTCATTCTCCGGTTTCCCGTGTTTTCAAGGTGAAACAGGAAGTAACAATGACTCAGAAGAGATTTCTCACAATTGAAGGCTGTACCACCACCACATGATTAAAACCAGCATTTAAATGCAGCCGGCTGATTTGAAGGTGAAGTTGGAAGAAAGAACAACTCGTAACAGGCTCCTTGAACATTGAACACAGCCCGGCAGAGTCGCCTTTATACAGAGACATTATGGGGTGCATTCACTCTCACCGTATGGGGAGGTGACATACACATGTTCTTTAAACCAGGGGGACAAGGGATAGATTTCAAGTGCATCTAATATTCTTCTGAGAGCGAGGGCAGGGACGAATGGGAGACAGGAGGTGAAAGAGATAGAGAGAGAGATAGAGAGGGAGGGGTTGAGAGTGAGAGGGGGCGGAGGAGAGAGAGGGAGGGGGTGAGAGAGAGAGAGAGAGAGGGGGCGGAGGAGAGAGAGGGAGGGGGTGAGAGAGAGAGAGAGAGAGAGGGGGAGAATATAGACAGAATGCCAGAAATACACAGCAAAAAATACAGAAGGCGAGAGAGAGCGAAAGAGAGGGAGAGCGATACAAGGCCCCCTTTGTATCTCTCTCTCTCTCTCTCTCTCTCAAATACATTATAAAGAGAGGTGGTAGAGGGAGACATACAGAGAGTGAGGGAGCGCGAGGGGGGAGAAATACAGCGAAGGAAGTGAAAAATACAGCGAAAGAGGAAGAGACTGGTGACCACCCTACACCCTACACTACAAAATAAAAACCCTAATAAACACCCTTGTGTGAACGTTAACTCCCCCCCTCTCCCTCCCCACCTCTGCTCGATCCGCGCTGATCTGGAATGACTCCCTGGTTTTTTTTTTTTGGGGGGGGGGGGGGTTGCAACACACAGAGGCAGTAATTATGATCCCTTAAGAAAATGCGCCTGTTCATCAGTAATGCGACCATTATCGGATGACAAGCCATTATTTTCTCCCCTGGTTGCGCCACGGCAACCCCTCCCCTCCCGCTGCCAGTTCACGGGACCAGACATCCCATCTGTTTGGAGGGGGGGGGGGGTGAATCTTGGTGTATATATAGATAGATCATACGGTTTATGTTTATATATATATAATCAGCAATTATTTATTGTTGGAACCCTCCCCTAAATAATGACGTCATTGTTTCAGGCAAGGTGTTGAATAAATAGGGGGTTTGTTTGTCACCCTACCCACTAGGTGACAAACCCCCGATAATGAGTCTGCCGACTCAGCTGGGGAGAGGGGGGAAGGGTGGGGGGGTTGAAGTCTGCTCTGATTGTAATGTAGTGTTAGCCTGGATCCTGATCATGTGACCTCACATTCTGTTTCGCTACACAGATCAGTCTGATTTCCTGAAATTACAATGTAATCTGGGCCAATCAGGGACTGTGTCGTAGTTGATGACGTAACCTAGCTAATCAGGGACTGTGTCATAGTAGATGATGTTAAATACAGGCTGCCACTGGCAAAACAGTAATGGGGTCTCCCGAAGCAACGAGCAGTAATGTTAACATTAGTAGAGTTAACACAGCCATAAGTGCAGTTATTGCAGGACTAGACTCAATAACAACTATTAAACAAGAACAAGAGTATGCACTAGCAGAGGTTTGGGCGGAAATCAGTGATTACAGTGGCAACAGCCAATGGGAAGAAACAAACGGTCCGTTCCTCGTAACGGATAACTAAGATATCTTGATTCAATGTTGCCAATCAGACCCAAATCCATGATTTTTTTCTTCCTTTTAATTTTTAATGGCTTAAACTGCTGCTTAAATATTTTGTCTAATGATGAAGCGTGGTCTTGATTCTTGCCTCTGGTATCTTGATATCAGGGGGCGAGGTAGGACTCGATGAGTGGTAAAGGTTCAACACGTGGTTTATTCAGAGATGCAAGGTAAACGGACATGCAGGTTCATGAAGCAGTCATGAAGTTCATGAAGTGGTTCATGAAGCAGCTGTGGGACAAAGGAAATTCTATAGTCAGAACTGGTGTTAACTCTGTGTCAGGTCCAAAGCTTTAATACTGAGTGGTCTAATGAGGTTATAGAGGAAATTAAGTTACATCACTAACCTGCAAAAAACACTGTCTTGAAACGGTGCTTGAAACGTTTGTTTCAGTGTAAATGAAGGCACCATTCATGAGAAAGATGTCAAAAAATAAACAGCTAATATACAAATATACCTCGCGGACCTCGTTCCCGTCTACGTGAGTGGACGTGTTCTGTGTACTGCTGTGTACTGTGTACTGCTGTGTACTGTGTACTGCTGTGTACTGTGTACTGCTGGAGTCGGCCCTCACTGTAAAAGTCGCCTACATGGGCTTAAATATTTTATAGTTGTTTGTTTTTCAATGCTTTGCTGCACTTACGTTAGAGACAGTTTGTGCATTTTCTAATTGTGTAACCGTCAATGGAAGACGGTTTGAGGGAATAGCAGATGGATTTGTTTGGTTGCAAATGCAAAATAAAGCAATTTTCTTTCATGTAATATTCAGAGCAGACTAGGAGAACACATGTTCTAAACCCCATTTCATTGGGAAATGTTGTTCAGTTATGTTGTTCAGTTATTACAACATATGTCAATGGTACACAGACAAATTGAGATTTCTCTTTGAATATCAATGACCTTTGAAAACATGAATGTTTCTTCCGAACGGCAGGCATTGTGGCTCGTAATTGTTCAATTCCTTGTGACATTTTTCAACAGGAAGATAAAAACTGACTGCACTCAGATGAATTAACGCGGAACAGATAGGCAACTCAAACGAACAGCTATCAAAAGCTATTTAAATCGCTTTATCGCTGTGACAGTTTCTCCACTCATAAATGTTCCTATTAACAGAATGGTGTCCAGCTAAGTTCGTGGATGCACAAAATTACCCCCTTGGTTATATAATTTGCCCTGGTAAGGGCCATTCAAACACTCAAGGGTCGATTGCTGGCCTAACAATTCGCTTGATTAGACAGCAAGACACCTGAATCCCGTTAGTCTCCTTGTTATTGTGCTTTTATGAGATGACGGTTGGAAGCATAGAATAAAATATAAAATCTGCTTGTATTGATCAAGAATGAGTTTTATACGTACAAGGAATTTGTTTTCACCTACACTCGGTGTACTACAGACTAGGGATGCACCGATCCGATATTGATATCGGATATCGGTCCGATACTGACGCAAATAAATGGACCGGGTATCGGTGACAACGGGCGGATCCATGTGACCGATCCATTCCATTCAATTCTATGTTTCTGTGTATACGTGCGCCTATTACGTCATGCGGTGCGCCGGTGTCTTGCCAAGGTGCTGACCCCTGATAGGAGGTGTGTCCCCTGGCATCCAAACAGTGACATAGGATGACTACGTGGTACATTATAACATTGTCAAGTTACAGAAGGAAAAACATGATCGCCTTGGTTTTCCAGTAGGCTAAGTTAGACATCCTCAATTCAGTGCAATGATTACTATGAAGTTTGACCACACGTACAGTGGAATAAAAGCTTCTCACTCGCTACACCAACAAGCTCCACGGATACATGCAATATCTGCAAAGTCAATGTCTCGAGGGGGGGGTAGGAGCACGGCAAATTCTAATACAATTAACTTAATTAAACACCTTCAGAAGCATCACACCAAAGAGCACAACGAGTTCTGCCAAACAAAGAAAAGGGGTCGGTTCGACGAAGCATCTAACTTTGTCTAAGATGTTTAAGTCCGGCTTGATGTTGTCTTACACGTACAAGAATGATCCCACTCTGTTCCACACACTGAGGCACACAGCTTATTAATTAAACACTGGTATCGGATCGGAACTTGGTATCGGCCGATACCGAAAGTCAAGGTCTCTGTATCGATATCAGGACTGAAAAAGTCTGATTGGTGCGTCCCTACTACAGACACAAAATACAAACAATACAAACAATAAGTAATAAATCATCTGCAAATTGTCATCATCGCCTGAAACGGTTGTAATTCTATATTTGTTGCTTCGTTTCGCTTTATGCACACAACTTTCAACTTTGTGTTTTTCTGTAATTTTGATATTATGACAACTCACCAATCCATAAGTAAGCTTGGAATAACAACCGAGTTGTATTTTCCTCTGCATACATTTTTGACTTTTACAGAATAACATCATATGAACGTCTGTTTTTGACGATCAGTAACACTGTCGGCTCGCGCATCTCGTCAGTTGTGACACTGGCCATCTGTGGCCTGTTCAGTCTCTCCGCAAACACCACAATGTTAACAAAGAGGGCCGGCGCTCCCTCTCAAACACGGACGCAAGCAAAAGCTGTGTTGCTGAGATTTTCTATCTGTGTTGATTCCCCATCTGTTGATGCGCAGCTGTGTTTTCTCTCTATGTCTGAGTGTGGTTTGGTTTCACACACACCTTCAGAGCCATGCAGGTCAGGGTGATGGAGAGCAGGCAGGAAGCCTGGTTCGGTGTGTCTAAATGACCGTGTGTAGAAGATGGATGGATGTGTGGACGGATGGACAGATGTTTGGATTGACTAACATACATACAGACTAAAAGATGGATGAACGGATGGACAGATGTTTGGACAGACTGACAGCAATGCAGACAAGACTGCATGATGGAGGGCTGGATGAATGGGTTCATTGAGCATGGATTCTTCTCAGCACTAGTCTGCTTAACATTCCTGTAGTGACATTGTGTCATTCAGACTTGGATCAATCACAGTATGCTGCTGATATGGCAAGATACACACACACACACACACACGCACACATGCACACGCGCACACGCGCACACACACACACACACACACACACACACATATATATTTATATATACACACACATACACACACATGCAGCCCCCACCCCCTCTGCCTCCACACAAAGAGAAACACATGCACCATGTGTGTGTGTGTGTGACAGTGGGACGCCAGGCGTCTCCAGATGGCGGGGGATGACAGCGGAGGGGGGCGACCATCTGACCACATCCTTCAGCGCGGCGCCTCCTCGCGTGGCGGCGGACACACTCAACTTCCTGTCAGGGAGAAGAGACCTGTCCAAGATGAGGCGGATCTAGTGATGCACCGACAACCCCCAACGCCCCCTCCCCCCCCCCCACCACCTACACATACGTCACCACCCACCGCCGACACATACTCCGTCACCACCATCCCCCACACCACCACCTACACATACACCGTCACCACCATCCCCCACACCACCACCTACACATACACCGTCACCACCACCACCCCCCACACCACCACCTACACATACACCGTCACCACCACCCCACCACCTACACATACATCACCACCACCACCCCCCACACCACCACCTACACATACATCACCACCACCACCTACACATACACTACCAACAGCACCCACCACCTACACATACACCATCACCACATTCACCACCACCACCTACACAAAGACCAGCATCACCACCCCCACACCACCACCTACATGTTCACCACCATCCCACCACCACCACTTACACATACACCATCACCACCATCCCCCCAACCACCACCTACACATACACCACCA
>JAOPJO010000147.1:19079010-19094010 GCA_027123675.1 Molva macrophthalma
CCACCTACACATACATCAGCCCCACATTCACCACCACCACCTACACATACATCAGCCCCACATTCACCACCACCACCTACACATACATCAGCCCCACATTCACCACCACCACCATGGACAAACCTGATTTCAGGATGATGTTGCGGTACTCCAACCCTGCACGTCTGTCAAACGGGTACGTAAGTTCAGTCTTGTTATTCGTTGGTGGCCACTGTGTACACTCCAGGTGCAACATGTGTTTCTTTCATTTATTTCATTATTTCATTTCATTTCATATCTATTCAAGAGGTTTTTAACCCTGGGAGACTCTGTCATATCACCTCTGTGATTTCCCTAGCTGCCCCACATCTGCGTCTGGCGTTTTTGTTTCATATTTTTACACAAAACGGAAATTGTGTCATTTCGATCTGGTTTATTACCATGCCTCATTGGCGAGAAACCAATTTCAGATGCGAGCAAAACAAGACGATCTCTCTTAAATGTACACTTTTTGTTCATAATTCCTGGTATGCATTCCTCTGGGTATGAAATTATGTTGTGATTGTTGCAGAATACACCTCCCTCCCACCCAGGCTGTAAGGATACACCTTTGCGATAATTTCCACATTATTATTTGTCAAGTGATTGGTTTAAAACTATTTCTTGTTTTCGCCGCCTGTGCTTCTCCATTATCTAATCTTTGAATAATCCTCAGTTTCGAGAGGGGAGTTGGGGAAGGAAATGTGAGTAGGTGACCCAGCGTTGCCATTTAAAGCATCTTCTAAATGGTGGTGCAGTCACTGACTGTACAGATGGTGTTATTACGGACCTTATGTCTCTTTTCACATCGCAAAGCTTCCAAACAGCTAGAACATTTCCATTGCTAATTGCCTTTTAAAAACAGACGTGGAGCATGTCTTCTGCATGGTGACTGTATGCCCTGTGCATTTCTTCTCAATTAATGTTCAATTAAAAGTGTTTTTTCTTATAATCCACCAATGAAGATGGCTTCATTGTTGGCACTGAGCTTATGAGCTCACACGGTGTGGGTTTCAGTAGGAGATGTGAGTGGGAATGAATGAATTGGTAACAAGGACATATGTTGTTGTCCCTGATAAGATTTTGTATTTAGTGTTTACCCCACTCACCTCCCCCAGCTGAAGCGGCTGCTGCTCTGCCAACAGATGCTAGGACCGTCTCATGCTCAGATTAACGTGGATCGCATCGAAGACGCATCACTCATCATCAAGAGGCTTCAACGTGTGTCTGTGTTTCTGAAGAACAACCACACGTTCATCATTTATATATATATACATATATACATATATAGACGTACACAAACAGTACAGCGTTGCGGTTTTTATGGTTTATTAATCGAGAGGCTCTCTCTCTCCCTCTATCTCTCACTCTCTCACCCACACAAACATACAAAGACTTTTAAATACACACACTCATACACTCGTATATACACACCAACAGAAATTCTAATTATCTAAGGATAAAAGCCCCACAGAAACACACACACACACACAGACTATTGCATGTCAACAGAAATTCACATTATCTGAAAGAAAGTTTAAAAGCCAAACACACATCTACACACGCACACATGCACACACACACACACACACACAATCTATACATACACACAGGCCTCCACACACACACACACACACACACACACACACACACACACACAATCTATACACACACACAGGCCTCCACACACACACACACGAACACCAACACGCGTCACACGCACACCCACACGCACCCACACCCACACACGGACACCCTCACACACACACGTGGGCTGGATACCCACGGAGCAGGACGGCGACCACACACTGGAAGAGAGCATCCAACGATTCTTTTTCCCCGACACCTTGTTTTTCTCTCATTATAAATGTGTGCCTGGCTGCTGCTGGGTTTCCTGACCAGCTGTAAACAACATCAGCTGTCCCAGAAACCCTCTGAAGTCTGAAAGAAAGACAACTGTCTAGGCTCTTGTCTCATGGTCATTCTTATGTTCCCCCCCCCCCCCCCATGCAAGGCATGAAGCGAGACTTTAGGGTACGGTCATAAATAGTGAAATATCAAATGCAAGATATACACAGCTTATCCGACTAGCCAGGCCTGAGGATTTGTATTCATCATTATTATTATATGCATTATATTTATTATAATAGCATATAATAATAGAAGAGACGAGGCAGCGTGTTTGTTTACGTGTGTGTGTTCAAGTGTATGTGAGTGTACATGCATAGGTGTGTGCGGGTTTTATCAATGCTTGCACAACACAACACTGGTCCCTCACAACAGCGGCACCACAGTACATAAACTATTTATACAGAGAGAGAGAGAGAGAGAGAGAGACTGACTCATCTCTCTGTGTTAACATCACCTTAGCTTTTTTTATTACATTTTATTAGACTATAAATACGATTTATTAGTTCCTTCATTAGTCCGGAAGAGATTCATTAGATTTATCAGCGCTGTTGGCTCATCAGCAGTGACCGTTTGTAAGAATTGAATGAATAATTATAAGCTAATATCTTTGTCTCGGTGGTGTTGGTATGTACTAGTTCTGTACTCACTGTGCGCAGACTGTGAAGTGTGTTGATACTCAGCATAACTTTGGAGGCCTTGGAAGAGTGTACGTATTACCCACCAGACTGACACATTTGAATCATCTTCACGGGGCTCATGTGAAGTGAATTTGATGGATGGCGGCGTTTCCCAATCACACTTACAGCATGAGTTATGACGCTTGTGACCTTCATCTGTGACACGCGTTTTCCTCTTCGTTTCGTCCCGCGAGCGCCACGGCCAGATTCAGCCCACATCCAGCCAGCATTAAAAATGTTCGAGTTCAGGTGTTGGGGAGGTGGGGGGGGTTGGGGGGAATGCACGGCTTAGCACCGCCTACATTTCATCCACATTCATTAATCATCCAACCTTTCTCTTTCCTATCATCGTCCATCAAATCAGTGGGACATATTGTTAACAAAAATATATAGAGAAATTGTTCCCCCCCCCCCCGCTCTCTATTTCCCGTGGCCCCCATCGTCGGCCTAAGGTGGGTGTCAGGTACGGAAATCGAGACGGCGTCATAAAATTAATTATTATGGGGGGGGGGGTAATTTATGAAAGAATGGCTTATATGGGCGATGGTCTACTTGACTGTGATTGCGTAGCTGATGGAGGCATCAATCACCGGGGGATATCGTTGCTATGTAAAAGACATCGAGGTGAACAAGACATGACTTTTTTGGGGGTGGGGGAGGGAGGGGAAGGTCAAAAAGAAGGACGAGGGATTGTTTGGCAAGACTTAGCAGCCGCAGATAGATTTGACAATAGCGCGTAACGGCGCACCAGCCCCTTCACTCTTTGTGTCGGCTCGCTGCCTCGTGATAAACATCCACGCGGGGAAAGTTAATGTCCATGCTAATGTCAGCGGGGTGACTAAAGGAATGTTATGTAGGTGAGTGACACACACACACACACACACACAGACACACACACACACACAGACACACACACACACACACACACACACACACACACACACACACACACACACACATACAAACAGAAGAAGAGAGAGAAAGGGGAAGAATTTACCTCAGACTCTACTAAAGTTTACCCATAATCCCTGTGGTGGAAGCATAACTCACAAGGACATGTTTATATGGATGAGGGTAGCTGACGCTCTTTATATCCCCGTGAAACATCGGAGCAGATGGTCGTAAAAATGCACACACCTACACGCTGATCGTTCATGCTTGTGTGTGATGTATCTGCGGTGCATGCATACAAGTGCCTTTTGGTGCGTGTTTGTGTGCGCGCGTGTGTGTGTGTACGCACGTGTGTGCGTGTGTGTGTGTGCGCGCGTGTGTGCGTGTGTGTGTGTGTGTGTGTGTGTGCGCGCACGTGTGTATGCACGCACCCTTACATGAATACAATCATGCAATTTGTGCATGCATCTATTAGCGATAATACACAAAAAGGCAGATCAGTTGATAATGATCGAGTTCCCTGAAAAACAATAATAGTGTCATGTCAGTGACATGACACCAATACAGCTGCTGCGCCGCACACTGTATCTTCCATCGCAGTTTGCTGAACTCACTTAGAACTTAGAAGCTTGGTTTAGTCGTGTAGCCTAAGAACACAGATGCTAAGCCTCAGCTTAGACACTCAGTTGAACTACAATCCATGGACAGAAGCAGCGGGGCATGGACAGCAACTTATAAAGAAGCTCCAAGGAAATTCTTCCGGCTGGCTGTCCTCAGTCAGCGGTTCCCCTAAGGCCTGTTTGTGTAAAGCCAGGTGCTGAGCCCGCCAAGATGGTACTGCAAAAAGGCCGGGAATATCAGTGCTGCTGGTTAATCCACGAGATGGTACCCCTTAACACACAGGGATGTTTAAGAGTTGTGTTTATCTAGATCACTGTTTTCACACCTCACCGCAACAACTCACTGCTTTACTAGATCCTCCCTAGGAGAGAGACTCTAGTAAGGAACCAATGAATCTCGTTCAGTGATTGCATGGTTGACCAACAAGGCTGAAAAAACGTCTAGCATCTATTTACCATAATATTATAATCTCCAATGAAAGAAGATAATGAACTGCCAGAAAGGATGATTCCCAGTCTTTATCTTAAGTCTAATAGGCAACCAATGATTATCTTTCCAAAAAAGGATGAATTATACTTATTATCTGAACTAGGAACAATTTCAAGTAATTCAAGTTGTATGGCTCTGCCAACTGAGAAGGTTCCCAACCCCTGTTCCACAAGCACCTTCCACATGGTAGAAGGAAAGTTGTTCTAGAAAATGAGAATAGAACCTTCCTTCTAAAATATTGTTCAGAACATTACTGGAACCTTCCTTCTAAGATAAGATAGGATGGCAATTTATGATCCCAAGGCATTGTGTATTTCATTTAAAAATGAAATACACAAACTAAATCAAATCAAATACGATAGACGAATAATAGACATATAATGTAGTAATAAACAATAAACAAAAGAAGTGCAAAAAAATGTTGTAGATCGTCACTATAACATTCTCTTTGAGGGGAAGGTTAGGTCAATTCAATAAGGTCAGTGAGTCATTTAGCTGACACTTTTATCCAAAGCGACTTATAGTCAAGTTACAGTGAGGTCATGAAGCCAGGAGCATCTTGCTAAAGGATGCCTACAAGTAAACCACAGACATTGGGAATCAAAACAAGCACCTTTTTGACCGAGACTGGTAAAACCATTTGATTGGGAGTGGAACCCAGTATTGCTACCTTATCCTGAACTTGAATCTTGCTACTTGGTCAAATTCTCAAGATATCCCAATATATGGCAAAAAAGCTTTAAGGGAGTATGTACAGTAGCTACCCAAAAGTACACTAGTACTCATTCTGACATTGTCTTTGTCTTTATTGTGTAAACCCAAGAGGTCCATAAAGAGCTACCTGCCAATGTGTGTGAAGTTGCTAAGGAGATGGAGACACAAACAGAAGAAAATAAAAACTGTAGCTGCTCTATATATATGAAATGGACAAAAAGGGTAAGGGGTTGGAAATGCTGGTGTTTGATTTGTGGTCCTGATGATTGAAGATGATTGCTTATGGGATTAGAACAGGGTGTAAAAAAACATTGTCAAAATGTTGGTGGTACATTTCTACGTATTTTTACCCGTCTGATACAACCATATTTTTTTCTATTGTTTTACGAGTCGGTAAAGAGTAGGCATCTCAGGCCAAGGAAGCCCATAAACAGTTAGGCTGTGGACACTGGGCAATCAAACTCAGAACCTTTTGGCTGGGAGTAAACTACTCCCATCCACTACACCGCCCTTCCCTTCCCTTCCCTTCAAACAGTAGGGGGTGAGAGAGAAGTCGCGTTTAATCCATAATGACAGCGTTTAATTGGAACAGAGGCAACTGTTCTCATCATTGGCATTCAGAGAGCAGCAATAATAATAGGCCTACACAAAAAATATGTTGAAAGAGCAGCAGCGGTGCGCATTCAAAGCTAATAAAGCAACGCGCAGCAACGCGCCTAAGGAGCTTCTTCTCGTAAAGGGGTTTGGGGAGGCTGGGTTAAATTAATTTCCCTGGTGAGTAAAAGAAAAAGAAAAGCGCTTTGATCCAGATCCACTCGACATACTGTAGATAAGTCTGGATAATTAGCAGGCCTGTGTTTTACCACAGGTAAGCAGAACGATAAGGCTAACCATGGGGATGGGGGAAAGGGTGTCCTACTGACAGAGGGCTCACTAAGATGGTTTTCACAACTCAATTCTGAGGATTTGGTCCGGTTCAGTGGTGAAGTTGCTACGTGGTTGCATTTTTCACTTTGTTCGGGTTTGCGTTCACACAGGACTTTCTCAAGGAACCCAAACAATGTTAACACATGTCACGCTGTTGACCGGCTTTCTCCATCATTGGACAGATAATCTGAGGGAAACTCACAACTCTTCCTTGTTGCGGTCAATAATAATGGAACAGCAACCACTTTGTGGGGTCTTGCGTTTTTTCCTTTTGCGTTGTTCAGTGAGTGATTGCAGCACCTGATTGCATCTCAGCTGACTGTGACTCATTTTAATCCAAATTCAACCAACAATGCATTGTTTTTTGGTTCGCTTCCTATAGTTGGGACGGATCACGGCCAAACCTCAAGCAAACTGAACCAGAAAAAGGATCCCAAACGAACCGTACTATTGGTCGCGCTGACAAAGCGAGGTCGGCAGCACCAGGAGTGGCTTCCTGTTCAGCAGCTCTCCTGCCTTTCTACTTTCTTCCTCCTTTTCGTGTCCTTTTAGTCCATTCTAACTTACCACTGTGTTTGGGTATTTGGTTATCAAAACGACAGTATGCTGCTTTAAGTCATTTCGAGTCCAGCTAGAACAATGTACACAACCGGCAGACGGACAACAGTGTATGTGCGTGAAGCGCTCCTTGCCCATGGGGACCAAGTTGCAGCGGCACCAAAGGATTAAGTTGCAGAGTTATGGATGTGCAGATGGGGGAACATGAATGTGAGGGAAACAAGGGAGAAGAATGGCAGATTCAAGCCCTACCTGGCCTCTGTATTCATGGGGGATGTGAGATTCCTGGCCTCTGTATTCATGGGGGATGTGAGATTCCTGGCCTCTATTCATGGGGGATGTGAGATTCCTGGCCTCTGTATTCATGGCGGATGTGAGATTGCTAGCCAACAAGACGTCTTGGACAAGCTATCCGCCCTGCTAAAAGACCAACGTGAATACAGAGAGTCCAGTATGTTGTGCTTGACGGAGACATGGCTGAATGGGAATATACCAGACTGTTTATTAGTGCTGTGGTGGTGAGTGGCATTGGAAAATAAATCATTATTTTTCAATATGAGTCTTGCTAGTCTGTACTTACCCTGTAACTAATGTAAGAAGGGGAGAACTACCAGTGGTATGATTAAAGCCCTCATACCCGGTACTTACCCTGTTACTAAGTGTAATAAGGGGGGACCTATCACATTATATAAAACTAACAAACTTACTCTGTAACTACAGAGAGAAATATGAGAAACAATATTTGTTTCTGTTTATTTGCCTCAAAACATACAGGACAAAATCTTGAACTCCACAGTTGGTGTCAGAAGAGTATATTAACAATATATATGCGTTGTGATTATCTTGTCTTTTATCTTGCTATATTGTTTTTGTTTCCTGGGATGAAAGGAGGCCGTGCACAGAGCTTAAAATAAGGTTTGCTTGCACCTTGGGGAGCTGTAATGCTGGTCCAACACAATTGCCAGGGTCAGGGAGAAGACTTTGAACATTTTAACAACTTCGAAATTGTCAACGTGGTTACACTGAAACACAAGTGAGTTTCATCCTGGGTGGTTGAACTCTGTCCATGAGGCCATAAACGAGCATCCAGTAATGAGGTTTGCTGGTGAGGTGAACGACAGTTTTGTTTCAAAGTAAATGCAACCTGGTAGCTATTTGAAGTATCTCAAAATGATAAAGGAACAATGTAGTTTGCCTGTTTGTTGGTAATAAGGTCTTTTTTTTATACAATCACATGATGCAGAAGTCATCACTCCATCTCCCCTGAAACATTCAGATTATTGCTCATTAGGTCAAACATACCTCCTAATCGTAGAATAGGAATCCATTAATTATAAGTTATTTGTAAGGTCCCAAATTGTGAAGCCCTTATTCCATAACTTCACACCTTGTTCCCCAGTACCTACATATAAGTATTTGTATGTGCTGAACTGGTAAACCGCTAGTACAAAAGATTAAACCGTAATACTCAAGAGTATTAATACTGTATGTTGCGGGCCATAATCTGAAGTGTTACCAGTGTTTTTTAAATGATTGGAACGCATTCACTTTGAATCAAAGGTGCTCAGTTCCAGGTTGTATGAGTGTACGTAGAACATGACTGTCATCTGAACACAAATGTAACTTTTCCCCCCGCTGAGCCAGCCCATTGCAACCGGCGGGTGAAATTAATAAAACATTTAGATACAAAATTCACCATAGTGCCTATGACCAGGACATTTAACATTCAACTGCTTGCCTCTTAGTCTCAAAATCACGCCACTTCATGACCATGCGCATTGGCGTGTAAACATAGAATGCGTAGGCTGCGTTCCAATCAGTTAAAGAACATCCCCTCTTCCACTTACCATCGCAATTTATTGAAATGTTGCTCTGCACTCAGAATCCAGAATTATCACACTGCCTAAAGCCACTATCTTTACTCTGAATTCTAACTGCGCGCCTGAGTCTCTAAGTCCATGAGCATGCACAGTGGCGTGTAAACACAGAATCTAAAGTTGTAGATTGGTTTGTTTGTGGGCGTTGTTGGAGAAACTACCTACCAACATACAAGCCTGTTGTCAGGAGGCTCCACCACCAGGACTGTTCTATCAATAAATAATCATATGAGCTCAACAGGGCAGCAGTGCCCCCTTTCACACCTCCCCTCACCCCTCTCCCAACACCCCAGGGGGCAGCAGCTTGCGCTTCCACTTGAGTATGTGCCACCTACAGAAGTTCTCAGGTGACTTCTCAATTGTCAGCTGCATCACGGATGACAATTGAGCCCTGATGGAGAGCTTTGTAAGGTGGTGTGATCTCCTCCAGCTCAACATCGGAATGACCAAGGAGCTGGTGTTATACTTTAGCTTTATTTTATTCTTATTTATATTTGTATTCTTTTTATCTTGGTTTGGTTCTGTACTATAACCCTTAACTGTAACTCTCCTGTGTTTCATGGTCATTGCTGTGCTGCTATGACACCTGAATTTCTCTCCGGGGATTAATAAAGGTTTATTTTATCTGATGTTATCTAAGGTGACATGCATTGTCGGTTGAATGTATCATTTTGCAGATGTGGTGCAATCATAAGGTGCAATCATACTTTCAGCAATGTGCTGTCTCGTTAGGCACTCATACTGTTGGCTTTCTTCAATTATTTTTAATTTGTAGGAACACCAAAGCAAATTCAAAAGACCCAAGACTGCACAAAGCGGCTCCATTATTATTGCCCGCAACAAGGAAACATTGTTGAAAGTTAGAAGTCACAAAAAAGTCTCAAAAAGGAGAAAGAAAGTAGAAACATGAGAGAGCTGCTAAAACAGGCAGCCACGCAAGGTGGCGCCAACCTTGTTTTGTCAGCGTGTTTTGACCGATACGATAGTACGGTTAGTTTGGGATGGTGTGAACACTCCTTCATGGTGTCAAACTGGTGCGGCCCAAACAGCGGAATGCTGATCTGCTTTAAAAGAGTTCGCCTCTACGTGAACTCTTGTTCAGGTCAGTTTGGGTTTGGGCGTGATCCGATCCAACTATAGGAAGCGAACCAAAAAACTATGCATTGTTGGTTGAATTTTGATTAAAATAAGTCACAGTCAGATGAGGTGCAATCAGCAACAATGTCTCCTTTTTTTTAATCTCTTTTCTCTATTATTTTATTTTGTAGGAACACCAAAGCAAAACAAACAAGACAGCACAAAATAGCATTGTGAGGAAGCATTGTGAGTTTCCCTTTCACTGTCCCAATAGATGAGCAACCGGTTCAACAGTGCGACATTTTTACATTGTTTGGTTTGCTTGACAAAGTCCTGTGTGAACGCAAACCAAACCAAATGCAAAAACACAACAATAGGTTGACTCTATTAGTCTCTATTTATTCATTAAACAGACACTTTTTTAAGCGATGTGATTCCATTTACTCTTTGGGTTGTGCTCCGTGAGCCTTGGGCTCCACAGTGAATTAGGATACTTAATTCTTAAGTTATTAAGACACAAGTAGGGGTAAGGACATGTTGCTGTAGGATGCCATACAGACTGATGACATGGGGGATTGAACCTTTAGGACGGTTCCTCAAACACTCTAGCCTAGTCACTACACAGCAGACAGGGAGCATTATAACAAAGGAGGTGTATTGTAACGGCACTTTGACAAATACCTACATAATGAGATGTCAGACCATGTTACCCTGCTATCCGACCTGTGAAATGATGACCACATTTCAAAGCCCAACATATGGCGCGATGACGTGAGAGGAGAGTTGATGAAACACTGGCTCACAACATATTGCTGGCCAGACCCTGTCATCTGTCGTGTTGGATGTTCGAACACTCAAGTTGAGAATCCAAAGATTTAAATAAATGCACACAAACCTCCTTTCTACGGACTTATAGAATGGTTAAGAGAATTGTAAAGGAGTAGTTTGTGCGAGTCAATAATGCAATGGACAATAAAAGCCAACACAGATCAATTGTGCTGATTCTGTTAGTTCTAGCAAAAGTATCTCTGTAAATTCAAGTGCAACTTTTATTTCTAATGCTATATGAAGAAAATAAAAGTGGTCATTTTGTGGGTAATCGTTGTTGTATTCATTGCTTGCAACCACCCTCCAGTTGATTTTCCTTCTATTGGCAGCAAGCCTGAACAGTGGAGGAACAGAGTGGAAGTCTTTCTTTATTTTGTTTACTTTGTTTAGAACTTGTCCTTTGAGACTCTACTTTAATAATCAACTACAAAGTAGAAGCAAAGACCCACATATGCTCAGGGAATAAATTGTTCTCACTTAGAGGCAAAAGGATGAAGATATAGTTTGTTTAGTTGTTAACTGCCTTTGGAAACCAAGCAACAGTCATTTTCATGTACTTCACTGTGTGATATTGCCCGGATTTAGAAAACACATTCTTGTTTTCTGTAAATAAAGATTGAAAAGCCTTGCGAGTTAAACCAAAGCACATAAAGGCATTGTTTAAGATATGATTCACAGCGTTGCTAGCATGCCTTTATTCTGAAATATACACCTTCTATTTTTAAGTTGCAGTAACACAGTTCATCGAATCCACCGCAATCAGGTTTTACTTGGGTGTCCTCCAATCTACAATTTCCATTTAAATCATTCATCAAATCTTCAGCCTCGTTGAATTACAATGGCTGTATGGATGGAATTATCTCTGAAGTGTCCGTTATTAGGCTCATGTTAGTATCCTCAGAGGGAACTCAAAAAAACACAAAACAAATGAAGGAGCTCTTTAGAAAAGCCGGCTATTGATTCTGCCTAAACAATGGAGTATGCTTCAGGAGAATGTTTCCTTTCTTCCCCTGCTTGTCCTCCTATTTACCTTTGGACACTCATCTCTGATGGCGGCTTCTCGGAGGAAACGTAGATCCTCGAGTGTTGGTTTGTCTGTCAGTTCGCCTTGAGCCATGACTGAAGCAATTGCAATCAGTGACAATTGAGATAATTGTGTGTTTATGTGTGTGTGTGTGTGTGTGTGTGTGTGTGTGTGTGTTTGTACACTACATTACTTTGGACAAAGAAGTCGTCCATGAAAGAAATGCTACAAAGAATGAGAATGGAAGATTTGTAAATCAATCCATTCTCATCCATCCCATTCTCAGAAGGAGCATTGGAAAACCTTAGAACGATGTGTGAATGCAAAATGCCCCCCCCCCAGCCCCCCAAGCAGTGGGCAGCAACGAACAGCTGAGAAATTCATTACTTCTGTCCTCAGCAATTAGTGTATTTGGTCGTATTTTAATGCCTCGCCATCTTCGATATTGATTGATGTTCTTGGCTGCAGAGAGCACCAGGAGAGAGTCTACCAAGTAACCCTAAATCGCTTTCTTTTTCATTCGGTCTGTCTGTGTGTCTGTGTGTGTATATGTGTGTGTGTGTGTCCACACACAAAATACACAAAAGCATGTCTTTAATCTGTCTTGAGTGAAGCATGAAGGCTCACGCCTGCCGCTGCTGGCTTTTCATTTCTTAGTGCTTTCTTTGTTTTTTCTGTTGCAGTGCCCATTTGGAATGCAGATGAGCCCTAAGACTGATATTTTAACAATAGCCGCTTCGGCTGGATCCCTTAATGATGCTGTGGTAAATGGGGACTCTGTATAAACGGAAGCAGCAGCGGCAGCAGCAGCAGCTAGATGGAGAAATGCATTTACACAGATCAGTGGCGATGACTTTAACGAGGTAGGACCGGTGGCTCATTTGAATATGCAGATGTTCTTGGCATTAGGTGTGACATCATGGCGTAGAGGAGCATACAAATGCTTCCTCTTGTGAGGGGACTGTGTCGCTCTTAGAATAAATGGGCGAGGAACGGGAAAATCATTTGGATTGTGACCTGTCTCTTTATTTTCAGCTGTCCCCCCCGACACACACACATCTGGCTACCCTGACCCATATACTCACACTTTATGCTTTACTTTGGTTCTACATGTATACGTACCGATATGCATGCATAAACCCGACATGACCACAGGGTTAACGAAAGCTCACCGTCTACAGTTCATCTCCACACTATGGTACATCTACACTATGGATCACTGGGAGCCACCTCCTGGATATTCCTTAATTTATATTTAATTAAACAGAAATAATGAGGCAGAGTTTTAAACAAGGACTTGAGGAGGTTCTAGCATGTTACACTGTTTTCTTAACGATTAATTGAGGAGAAAACTCCTTCAAGATATAACAGATTTTAGCAATGAACTAAATACACATATTTTATGAATTTTCACTCGTAATTAAATAATAATAAAAAAAAAGTATAATTAAAAAATGTAATGAAACATTTTAAACTAAACATCTTCGTGGAGTTGATAAAGAAAATGAAGATCATACATTAATCCAAACTAACAAACAGTTAATTGCTCAAAACAACAAATTAACTGAATAAACAGATGAAAAACAACAGACAAACAAGAAAAGCGTCCTTGGTTCAAATGCTAATGACAAATCTCATGGACCGTTTACGAGGAATAAATATCCACCACTTATGTTTCAGCTTGGGTCTTTTTTTTTAAAGACTCCCTTAATCCCTGGCGATAGGTTATGATGGATATTCAGTCCATTCTCACTGTACTCGCCTCGTCAGCAGTTTCGTGACCAGGCGGAAGGCGAACTGCTGTCAACGCAATCCACATGAGGCTGGGCCGGGGTCACTCTTAAATATACATTAAGTAGCCATAAAGTGACAGCCAGTTGTCAAAGCCACATCTGGAGGGGGCTTACACTTTGAGCTGCAAAAAGTCTAAAGAAGAAGTCAAAGGAAAGGTTTTTTAAGAGCAAAGTTTGGAATAATCCCTTCCTGTTGACTCACTGCATATTATGTCACTTCTTCTTCTTAATATATATATATCCCTTTGGAGAAACGAAAGCACACATAGAAATCATGAATATAATCACATAATAATAACCATGAGTAATGATGAAGCCACATTCGCCGTGCAGGGAAGGAGAGGTGGCTATTAGCCATTGTTCCTCTCCCTGAAATATTGAACATCTAAATAATATCCCCGGGCAAGCTTAAGGAAACCTCGGCGCTCATTTACCTTTAATGGTAATATGGAGCTGCTCCTAAACACCACATGTGTGAACTGTATCCATGTGTGACATTTTGTGCATCATGTATGCTAGGTGTTACGTTGAACGTATACGAAGAAACGGTGTCAATGTGTTATATATGCAGTCACTTGGGCTCAGGCCCAAACACAAACCAGCAAAGACCAAATCAGCTCTGAGATATCGGCTGACTGTTGTATTTGCAACATTAAACGGAAACTTTGTACGAAGGTTGTTCTGAGCCTGGCATTCGCTCCGACCCCAACCTTAAAGTGTGTATAAAATATGCATAAACAAAGTGGGACTTCTGATCCATCAGCGGGAGACCGCTAGGTGGACACCACTGAGCTGTACCCATGCGTCGGCCATGTTTCTTGGAAACCCACCTTGTGTGATGGAGGAGGAGGAGGAGGAGGAGGGGAGCTGTAGAGGAGGAAGACCCACGTCCCGGTCGAGCAGCGCGGTCCCGTCCCCGTCGGACCCGGCACTGGGCACCTGGACCAGGCTGTAGCCCCCCATGTGGAGGCCGCCCGACGAGGAGCTGAACGTCAACACGGAGGACCCTCCGTTTTGGGCCCCCATGCTGTGAACTCCCTCGAGCTTCACTTCCGCCCCGTTCACACAGCCCCCAGGGTAGGGGCTGTACTGCAGGTCGGAGTCCTCGGGGGACCCGCCCAGCCCCTTGTCCTGCCCCGACTGCATCTGCATGTCCATCCCGGAGCACCCGAGCAGCACCCCTCCGTTGGGCCTGAGGGGGTTGAAGGCCAGGGGCTGGAGGCCCAGGTTCAGCCCGTTGAAGAGGATGTTCCCGGGGCCGTGGAGGTAGGACGAGCCGCTGTTGTGAAACGTGGCAGGGTTGCCGTTGCCGCTCACCAGACTACCGTTGTAGAGTCCGCCGCTGCCGGAGTGGGGGGGCATTTTGATGTCCCCGATCTGCTGTATGACCACCCCGCCGTCCAAAGACCCCGTGTGGAGGGGGGGGTTGCCGTGGGTTATCGTCCCGTCGGAGGAGTTGGAGAGCGGACGAGGAGAGAGCTCCTCCTGGCCTTTGCTGGACTCGTCCTCGGTGCTGTGATTCCCGTCAGACTCACTGGTTGACATGGCGGACAGAGAGAGAGAGCCGGGTCATAACAGCAGGACACTTTGAGAAA
>JAOPJO010000147.1:19108780-19119525 GCA_027123675.1 Molva macrophthalma
GACAGACAGACAGACAGACAGACAGACAGACAGACAGACAGACAGACAGACAGAGAGAGAGAGAGAGAGAGAGAGAGCGATGTGCCACAATGTTCCCATAATGGCTCCCAGAGGTCTGAAGGCAGTGTTTATCTTGACATGTGCCAGAATATCGAAGAGATTCGATGAGCAGAATCGTGACATGGCCTCACCATTAGCTGAGGTCAAACAAGACCTCTGGAGATTGGTTGGTTCACAAGTTGTGGTTCCATTCTACATTAGTGTCCTTTTATGACATGTGTCATAACACAAGTAATGTAACTACACAGTATGGTTAGGGTGAGGGGTTAAGGTTAGAAACATGCAAAAAAGCGAGTTCCACACTAGGGTGGGGTGAGGGTCGACTGTCTTAGCAAACACACCAGCCCCCTTAGGATGATGAAGCAACTCTGATGTGCACATTGTGCACATCAGAGTGCCACCATGGTGCCACCATCAGAGTGCCACCAGGTGCCACCATGCAGCACCTGTCCAAGCCCACAGATCATCAAGTCACATGGCTTATTCAAATAAGTAAATGACAGTAGTAATTGCATTTAGATTACTTTTATTAAAATGAACTATAACTATATCTATCCATTTACTATAATGTCCATTGAGCTATACTATGAAAATGGCCTTGAACTGCATAATGTTATTGGCTTGACAGAGATGGGCATGGTTTTATCGGTTTTATCGGTTATTGTGCCTGTCACCTGTCACTCAATGAGAAGATGGATGTTAATGTCACAACAGGGTATAAAAAAAATTGTCATTTGGTTATTTTATTTGCTGATTACCTCATGTGATCCACCATTCACAGCGTCTCTTAGTAGTAAAAGGTCAGGTTTTATTTTATGCATGCGCTGCACATATTTGTACACTAACGTAAAGCATTAACAAAGATGTAAAAACACTCTCATTCCATTTAACTTAATATTGTATGAAAACATAAAACATGATGACACCACTTATTGCATGTATTTATCCGTGCAATAGAAGAGTGTTGGCTCATTCAAGGTTTCTTGAAGACTAGCCGTGCACAGCAGTTTATGCTCATTAAACATTGTGATGTATTCCAAGATCACAACATGCTGCGGTTGAATCTCTTCAACACAAAAAAACCCCCCCTTGATATTGTGAAGAGAACAATGAGCCACTTAATGCAAATTCAGGGAAATTTGAGCTTTGGGAAATCCACGAACAGTCGCAAGAAGCAGTCTCAACCTTGATCTCTAACGAAATTTGAAATTTGAAATGATGAGGTGTTGGTGGCCTGGTTTCCTTGTGCAATGCAGCAACAACATACTTGTTGTTTACATGTTTACATTCCAGTCATGAATTCCAAGAATTGCATACGCAAGATGTTCATTTATAGAAAAAACATTTAAATTGCTGATGAGTTCAAGGGGTTGATATCAGATTTGAACCCACCGATTCCATTTAGTCCACCCTATGTATCAGGATGCTCTGCTGTAACCGAGTCAGACTCAGACCAACTGTGGATCCGAAAGCCTAGAGACCCCTAAAGCCTGGACCCCAAGGGAGATAAATACTATCAAACAAGAGATTTCCTGTTTTCATCCTAACAAATATCATCAGCGTATGAGAAATAAGCAGACGGTTCCGCCTCCTTCTGGCCTTTCTACATAAAATATAAATCACAAGTCTCCTTCAAGTCAATGTTTTACTCATGTCTGTTCATTTGCATGCATGCGTGTGTGCATGTGTGTGGTTGTTTTGTCTTCACAGGGAATTTGGCCGATGGAAGGTCAACAGTCTGGCGGTGGAGAAGCCAGGCGGATTCGGGAGCCAAGCGGCTTCTTCTTCTCCGCCCCTTGACCCTGAGTTTGCGCAGGCCATCCGCCGGCTTGGGCGGCGGCCCAGCCTCCAGACAATCACTGAGAATATCATCAGGAAGTACGGGACGCACATCATCCTCTCGGCAACCCTCGGAGGTACGGTGCACAGAGCTCTCAGGCTTCGCCTTCGTGTGTGCGTACGTGTGTTTGTGTGTGTCTTTGTATGTGTGTGTGCGTGTGTGTGTTATTTCTTTTTTGTATGTATGGATGTATGTTTGTATGTATGTATGTGTGTTTGTGTGTGTGTTTGTGTGTGTGTGTGTGTGTGTGTGTGTGTGTGTGTGTATGTGTGTGTGTACGTACGTACGTATACGTATATGTGTGAGTGTATGTGTGTGTCTGCATTTTTTGGTGTGTGTGTGCATCTTTGCAGGTTTGTGTGTGTGTATATCTTTGTGTGTGTGTGTGTTTTTGTGCGTGTGTGTGTGTGTATCTTTGCATGTGTGTGTGTGTGTGTGTGTGGGGGTGTGTGTGTGTGTGTGTGCGTGTGTGTGTGTGTGTGTGTGTGTGACAGACATGGCATGAATCAGTCATTGTTTCCACACAATTGTATCGTTAATTAGACCGAAAAAGGTTAACTCAAGGCTGTCAAGGAAAAACACTAATTTTCGTTTGTTTATTAAAGGTCTCATAGGGCATTATTTTACCATTGAGGGAATGTGTCTTTTACAGACAAAATTGGGAGGTTCACTTCAACTTCTTCATTTCAACATTGCACATTTTAATGACCACATTGAAATGTCGCTATGACTACGGAATCCTAAATCCCGCCTTGATACACTTCCCTTTCTTGTAGCTCTTAATGGTGTCCCGGGGGCTATGTTGCCTTTCGCTATTAATTATTAAGCGACAAGTACAAGATTATTTAAGAGAGCCTGATTATCTGCCCTAAGTCATCTCATTATCACTAAGGAGTTTGATTGAAACCGTCTCATCATACTCTTCCGCGTCAGTCGCACCACACCACTTCAGCACTGCCGCGCTCGGCTAACCCACAGCATGCTAAACGGGCCGTGATTGCTGCTGCTCTGCCTGCTAACATCCACCTAGGGGAGGAGTCTCTGACCATATTCGTGGACAAGAGGAAGCTGAGCCAGGAGCCTTCGTCGGCAGGAAGTGAGGTCGTCCGCGGTGGGGGCGTTGTCAACACCACAGGTCCCGTTACCCTGGAGACCTTGTATCAGCTGGCCGCCTCCTACTTTACGGACAGGGAGAGCACCCTGCGGAAGCTCCATCACCTCCAGATTGCATCGACTGCCATACGGGTATGTGCGCGCATACGGAGGAGGAGAAAGGGGAGAGGGGAGTGTGTAGATGTTTACTCTGAGGATTTCAGACAGTGTTCATGCTGCAGAACGTTCCTTCATATTTTCTGTATAAAATGGGCATGAGAATACCGTTGTTCCATTGTGCAGCATTTATTTGGTAGTCATGCACCACCAGGTTTTTAAATCACAATATAATGTTCTCTATCTTCATACCTCAAGACGCTTCTCCTGCAGACTATTGAAAGTAAATGTTCTGCTCAATAACACCAAACACTGGGCGCTGGGAACATGCAAGGAATCAACCCGCCTCACTTTATGAACTGCAGAGTCTTTGGTGCGAAAGGAAGCAGTGGGAGAAGTGGAACAGAAAAGTAGTTTGCTCGTCCTATATCATCTCTTTTATCGCTTGACACCCGTTTTAGAGTGCACGCATTAGTCACTTTGAGGGGGAATACCTGGATGCTGTACTAAATGGCCACTGATAGGGACAAGTGTTCGCACCCAGCCAAGAGTGTGTTCCTACAGTTTAGGGCCATGCATCAAAATGATGGATTTGTAATATTATTCCATTAATTTCTGAGCGAGCTTGGCTTCCAGTCATTAGCTGTTTTGCTGTGTGTGTGTGTGTGTGTGTGTGTGTGTGTGTGTGTGTGAGTGTGTGTGGGTGTGTGTATGTGTGTGTGTGTGTGTGTGTATGTGTGTGTGTGAGTGTGTGTGTGTGTGTGTGTGTGTGTATGTGTGTGTGTATGTGTGTGGGTGAGTGTGTGTGGGTGTGTGTGGCGTTGGAGAGAGCGTGTGTATGTGTGTGTGTGTCTGTGTTTGTGCGTGCGCGTGTGCACGCATGTGTGTATTTGAGGATGGAGTTTAAAAAGATTGGAGAGGGAAGAGGAAAATAAAAATAATTTGTATCCCTTAATGTAATACAACCACCTGTTATGTAGATGATAATTCAATAAAACACAAGCCAATCAGTTGAAGTCCAAACTGATATCATTGAAGATATTTAAGGGAGTGGATCTAGATTTTGCTCTAAGATGTGATCAGACCAAATTAATCCACCTCAGCACACAAGGATTTCTAATGACACAGCTCTTGAGTATTCCTTTGCACTGATTGCATCCAACATTTGAATTGACTTTGAAACATTTAATTCCTTTGGTAGGCGTCCTTGTTGAAACCTTTGCGATTTGTTCTTTCCTGATATACTTGATGAGATGGTTACAGGTAAAAGTTTGAAGGAATAATTTCATACACTGCCATTGACATCTATACATACATAGTTTGTTTCTGTTACAAAGACATTATTTTGACTCTGGCTTTGCATTTGCACTGGAATTATTACACATGTGTGGATACAATATGTAATGCAACAGTTGCCAGCAGCAAAACTATTACCATACATTTAATATATTCTGCTCTCAGGTGACCGAAACAAGAACGGGGCCTCTTGGATGTAGTAACTATGACAACCTGGATACCGTGAGCTCGGTGCTGGTGCACAGTCCAGAGAACAAGGTTCTGCTTCAAGGTACACTTCACATTCTAAAGTGCAAGGGAGACGCACAGTAAATTTACTTGTAGCAGCCTTTGTGAACTATGGCAAAAGAACCTCAAAAAGCCCCTTGTTCATATAAATGACTGCGGTCACAAAGAGACATTTAGAGCCTCTGTGATTGACAATGAGATATAGATACACCAGAATTGTCAAAACAACAATAATGGTATTTTATTTATGGGTAGTGCAGAAAGTCATTGCAGCATTGTAATATTATTTTTGTGTTCGTATGCGATACACATTTATATGCTTTTCAATAATAATTTATCTAAGGTTGTTTTTATCTTAGTCTCTACAGGTTTTTAATAAATAAATAATATCTTAGCTCTATGTTTGCACTGCATTTTTATATTTGTAATACATGTATCAAATCATAACCTGATTTTTGAGTCTTCTCACATACATCATCAAAGTCTTTACAATACACAAAGCGATTACTATCAAAGGGTATATCACCATTTGTCCCATCCTGTCCCAGCCAGGACAGACCTAAACCTAAACCTATTTTTCAGCTCTGAAAATGAATTCAGAGTACTGAATTCAGAGCAGACTGAATTCAGAGTAGTGGCTAGGGAGTTGGACTCCCAGCCGAAAGGTACTGGGTTCGATACCAAATGTCTGGATGAAACTGGGAAATAGTATCAAAAACCTGCATCACAAATTTCAGTTATGCAGATGACACGGCATTATTCACGTTTTTTGCCCAATGGCATCAGCCATATCGCTAAATTGGTCAACAGCATCAATCATATTAACATGCTTTGCACAGAAAAGCTCTCTACAAATAAAGTTGAATTGGATTAAGTAAGAGCACAGTTGAATTCCTCTCCATCAGGAATGCAGATGGTCCTGCCGACCTACCTGAGAGGGCGCTTCGTCCAGGCTGCCCTGAACTACATCGGCTGCAAGTCCCGAGGCCAGTTTGTGTGCCGGGCCAGTGACTGCTGGTGCCAGTGCAGCGCGGCGTTCCCCCAGTGTAACTGTCCCCTGGCGGACCTGCAGGCCCTGGAGACCAGCCTGCGGGGGATCAGGGACGCCTGGACCCTCAGCAACCTGGAGTTCCAGCAATCGGGTGGGTGGATGATGGGGATTTCAATGATTAACCTTCAATGTTTAATATTTGTTGATTTAGTAATATGACAAGGGACTTTGAAGTGCGGCTGAGAAAACGTACAATAAAAGTAGAACGACTTGTCAGAGTGCAAAGTAGCTCACTTTTTTTCCATTAGTAGTCAAGTGCATAATAGTCACGTCTCAGAGATGCACTGAGGTAGTGCTCTTAACAGAAGAAAATCCCAACAAAGGACATTTTAAATTCAACATGTCAAGGACCTCCATCCAGCTTTATAAGGCAAAAAAAACACATCTATGGCTTTGACTTGCTTTAGTACACAGACGTGTGCATTAATTGTTTTGGCTTTAGTTCAAAAACTTGAGAACACTTGGAAGAAATTGTTGTTGAAGGTTATGGATATGAAGGTTTAAGTGTGTTTTTCTTATTTTCACTAGTTTTGGCAGG
This sequence comes from Molva macrophthalma, assembly GCA_027123675.1. Classification (NCBI taxonomy): domain Eukaryota; kingdom Metazoa; phylum Chordata; class Actinopteri; order Gadiformes; family Lotidae; genus Molva; species Molva macrophthalma. The sequence goes on from JAOPJO010000147.1 coordinate 19,115,003, forward strand.
TCTTTTCGAGTTACGATACAGTTTAAATGCCACCCTGTCATATCAATTTGAATCAAATTAAATAAGGAATAAAGTCAGGGCTGTTCTTTTAATAAAATGGTTGGTAACACATTGAGGTTGGTGTCGCAAATAAGACACTTTTATTGACACAGCACATCCAAAGTATGGATGTTTTTTCTATTTTCTCATTTTAAACATATTACCATAGTTCCCCCTCTTGTTTCGAGGGTATGAAAGTCACTCATCTCTAATTAACCGCGTTGTGAACAGCGCATCTTGTGCCAGAAGTGAAACGCTGCAAAGCTTTGTTCTCTCCTTCCTGATGGAAATCGGCAAATCTAAAAATTGAAAGAAAATAATGATGGCATGTTCCGATTGTTTATTCATCGTATTGATCCTATTTAGTTTTCTAGGACAAACAAACAAACAAACAAATTGACAGATTTTTGGATAACACTAGCGGCACCTAGCCAGAAGCAAACTTTACTTATTCATTGTTGTTCATTTTTTCTTCTCCCCCCACACACACACACTTCATGAAACCAGACGAGTTCCAAGGCTTTGTGGGAAATTTGCCAGCCCATCATGCTGTAAACACTTCCGTGGTGGAGCAGTTGTGGAGGATGAATGCTGGCCTGCTGCAGCGCTACAGACACCTCAAGGCTAGCAGCGATCAGCTATTTAGTAAGGCGCGGCGTGCGGCTAACAAGCTCTTCAGCCTCAGCAAGAGGTGCCGCAAGCAGCCCAGAATAGTCATGCAGAGGGAGAGGTAAGAAAACACACGCGGGAGAGAGAACTCCAAACTGAATGTCGTCACGTAGATATAAATGCAGTATGAATGCAGTCGATGTGCAAATAGATGATGATGCTTTGTTGTGGTCAGTCAGGCATGTTTGACAGCGTCCTCATCTCTAGATAGCTTGAGGGGAGTGCAAGTAACCCAAAACTTGACATTAACCAGAAAAAAACTATTCCAAAATAAAACATAATATGACAGAGAATGCATCCTTCAGGAGAAGTTGGATTAAGATGAGGTGAAATGTGCAAAAGGTGAAAAGTTTGTCTGATACACCAAGGGCAAAGCCTATAACTGAGACGCACTGGCTTCTTAGTTTAGCAGGTGCAATCAACCAGATGCTGGAATTTCATATTTTACAGCCCAGTCTGAGTCAAAACATTTTATTTATCCATCATTTTTTAAGTATAAACAACTTCTCAGCTCGGGGCTACTCAAGACCGTATAACACACAGTCACACTTTCAACCATTTTTGGACAGTTGGCTGCTACAGGTTCATGGTAATTCTGTTTTGGAAATCGACAGTAAACAGCTGAGAAAAAAAAGCAGGATTATTTCCAGTGCACAATCCAATTACGATCCTATACGTCATATATTTGATTTACTAAAGGGATTGTGATAGCAGTTTTGATTGATTTAATCTTTTTTTCTTATCTTATCTTGTTATCATATTATGATCTCTGTTTATTTGCACTGAAATAATTTAGTTGCTTAAAAATGCATAAAATATCAACTTGAAACAACCGACAAGGCATATTTAGCAAACAAACAAATTAACAAGAACAAGCAAAGAAAAAGCAGTGTGTGTGCACAAGCTCATGCCCTAAACATCAACCCATCTGTGTCACTCAATGAGAATTCAGAAGGCACCAATTTTCTATTCTATGTTATTTGGGTTCTGCAACAACAGCTGAGCTATAGAGCCTGGCAAAACCTTTCATTGCATGCACACTGACAGTTATAGTTTTGAAATTGAAACATGAATAATATTTTATCAAACATAACTGTCAAATGTCAAACTACAATGAAGTCATTTAGCAAATTAATTCATCCAAAGTGACTTTCAATTCAGGTACATGTCATTAATGAGCTTTGTGTTATATAAATCTGCTATATAAATAAAGTTGACTAGACTTGACTTGACTTGACTTTGTAAGAGCCATATCTTAAGAAACCTGAAAGAATATAGTTTGAAGAATTAATATATTGTTTTACATATTTAGCTTGCATTTTTGGTAAGTCAGCTACATTAAGGAATTGCATATTTAGCAATCACAACCGTTCTAATATTCAGTATAACAGCAGTAGCGAGTGTGATACTGTAACCGTAGTAACCGTTCTACAAGCACCATTTATGAGTTAACAGTAATGAGTGACAACAGATTATTATTTAATTGATCACTTATTTTTCTTCGTCCGCAACTGGACTGGGACTGGACTGTTCCCAAGCAACACAAAATGTTCCTGCACACTTGCTTTGTGTGCATATATTAGCTATATATTTGTAGAATGTATCAGCTATGACAGCTAGGATTTAAACATTTTTCATCACTATCGATGAGCATTGACTGCAGATATGTCCAGGCAATTTGAATCTACATGCTTGTTGAAATGTTACACATCCATTGTTACATTGGAGACGTTTTTTAGTTGGAGTCTCATTGCTTCTTGTGGACATACCTGGTGTTGATTTCAAACCAGATGACACTAAAAGCAGGAAGGGAATTCGATATTTTGCCAAACGGTTGACTGTAAACATTTGGCTTTGACCCCAGACCCTTTCTGCTGGGCAGTCAAACAGCCTGACCACGACACTATCCAGCCCCACTTTCCTTCAGCATAGCAGTGTGTCAATACACACCCAAAACTCGATTGTTGTTTTGTGCTTGTCTGTTTCCCCCAGGCCTCTGCGCTACTGGCTGAACTACGTGTTGTCCCTCCTCTACTGCAGCGAGAACAACCAGGTGGGGGTGTACAGCGAGGTCAGCCACAGCTGCTCCTGCCCCCACCACCACCAGCAAACCTCCTGCCAGGGCCCCGTCCCCTGCTCCCTGGGCGAGGGCTCCCGCTGCACCTCCTGCTCTGCTGAGAACCGCACACGCTGCTCGGGCTGCAACGCCGGCTTCACCCTGACCCAGGGCACGTGCCGGCCGTCTGTGCCCGACCCCACCGAGCCCTACCTGGGCCTGGAGAGCGACCGCGACCTGCAAGACCTGGAGCTGCGCTACCTGCTCCAGCGCGGTGACCCGCACATCACGCTGCACGGCGTGTTTGTCAGCAACGACGTGCGCCTCAACGCCTGGTTTGACCCGTCCTGGAGGAAGCGCATGCTGCTCACGCTCAAGAGCAACCGGGTCAAGTCCAACCGGGTGCACCTGCTCCTGGGCCTGGCCATCACGGTGTGCCTCACCCGCAACAGCACCGTGGAGCCCGCCTTCTCCCTGTTCGTCAACCCCTTCGGTGGCAGCCACTCGGAAAGCTGGACCATCCCCATAGGCCAGCACGGCTACCCCGACTGGGAACGCACCCGGCTGGAAACCCCTTCGGACTGCTACAACTGGACGCTGACTCTGGGGAACCGCTGGAAGAGCTTCTTCGAGACGGTCCACTTCTACTTGCGGAGCCGGGCCAGGGAGGCCGGGATGGCGGGGGTCGTCGCATCGGCGGCCGGGACGCCCGGAGGTGGGAGTGGCGTCGAGGTTGGGGGCAGGGCGGCCAGGGGGAACGTGACGTCCTACAGCGATCTACCGACGGCGGCGGGGGCGACCGAGCCCCCAGGCGGCAGCAACATGGGCTACATGAAGGTCAAAAGCATGCAGCTGTTTGGGTACAGCGTGCACTTTGACCCAGAGGCCATCCAGGACCTCATCCTGCAGATAGATTACCCGTACACGCAGGGCTCGCAGGACTCGGCCCTGCAGCAGCTGGTGGAGCTGAGGTTCAGGGTGAACCGCCTGTCCCCACCGGGGGGTCCGCACTCCGACCTGTTCTCCTGCCTGCTCCGCCACAGACTCAAACTGTCCACCGCCGACGTGGCCAGGATCCTCTCAGCCCTGCAGGCGTACCACGCCAGACAGCCCAACTACGTGGAGTACGAGCCCACCAAACTCTGTAGCTAGGGGGCACACCTAGCCCTCACTACCGCGTACCGGTGTTTTGTTTTTAGTTTTTTGTATTGTTGTTAAAGGGGAACCGTCAGGCTGGGCTATTTTCTAATATAAGAGAGTACTGCCTAATACACATGTTGTGAAAAAACCACTGTCTGCAACATCAACTATCCCAGAAAAATTGGTCCAACCTTTCCAACTTTTCCCCTTAACATTTGCTCCTGACAAGGCTGTGGCATAGCCTGAATCCTTCTTTTCTGCCGGCTCCATTTGTGTCCCCACTGTGTGTTTTCTGTAAGTATACTGTGCAATTAAAATGGATGTTGTTTTTATCACTCACAAGTTATAGCAGTGAGTCATTTTAGATTTTCAATTGGAGAACCATGAACAAGAAACGCATTCAGTCATTCAATATTTAGTCATTATTACAGGAACAATAATACAAACAAAATACTCTCTATTCTCAACCATATATCATTCTTCATTACACCTCTCTGACTTTCTCTCTCACTCTTGCCATCCATCTCACTAGAGTTATAGTCGAGTAGATTGTTGTTGAGTTCACCCCATCTGGAGCTCCACAACACAAGGTCTTCATTCTTCAAACAGAGTGGTGGTG
>JAOPJO010000147.1:19144703-19154991 GCA_027123675.1 Molva macrophthalma
GTGTGTGTGTGTGTGTGTGTGTGTGTGTGTGTGTGTGTGTGTGTGTGTGTGTGTGTGTGTGTCTGTGTGTGTGAGTAAGGAACCACAGCCACAAAAATGTCCTGTTGTCTGTGATTTCAACCCACAGCAAAATAATGCTGTGGGTTGTTGCAAAACAATATTGATAATGTTTTACTTTTATATTACATTTACATTCAATTGTAGCAGATGCCTTTATCCAAAACGACTTTTACCGGTGAAGCTTTCCTCAAGGCCATGTAACTGAGCACACACCATATGGTCAAACAGAGCACCTCCATGCTTTAATTGGTATGTCGTGTTGTATTCACAAACATCACTGTCTACCCCCATCAGCACCATCACCACCACATCACAATCGACGACCAGGAGAGTATAGATTTAGATTTAGATTGGATGAAAAGGTGAATGAGCTTCCTAATGAACAATTTGTATTGGAAAACGTTGAATTCTCTGAATACTGTAGGGTTAGGGGAGAATGAGGCCTTTATTACCGCAAGATGCCTTACCTCATCATTAGTGACCTGGCCTCACTCTATGTTGCTTTGGATTAAAACATCCTGCACCTGATCCCATATCTACCTCTATATCTCCCCAGCCTAACCTAACAAAGCCAACGTAAGAAAGGTTTTAATACACAGTATTTCCCATCAGTGGGGAGGAAGTGTGTCCTATCTTTTCCGTTCCACTTTGTGAGTTGTGTCTCTGAAAACACGTCTGCTGGTTCTTTCCCTTCCCTCCAATCCCTTACCACAAAGTGTTTCTAAAAATAGAAGGAGAAAAATAAGGTTTTTCCCATGGAGAGTGAAAAAATGTGTCTGTGGATTGTGATGGCGTCACCTCCATCAGTTCTGCTGCTCTGTGGACTTGGCTTCTTCCTCTAAGCTTCTTTCTCTCTCTTTCTCTCCCTCTCTCTCTCGCTCTTGCTCTCTCTCTCTCTCTCTCTCTCTCTCTCTCTCTCTCTCTCTCTCTCTCTGTCTATCTTTTTTCACTCTCTCTCTCTCTCTCTCTCTCTCTCTCCCTTTCTCTCTCTCTCTCTCCTCTGCAGGCCAATTGTAAATCCCAATGGGTGTAGGAACCAAGAGAAACAGGTCTATGCATGTGTGTGTGTGTGTGAGAGAAAGAGAGTGAGATTTTCTCCACCTTTAAAGAAAGCCACGTTCCAAAGCCTCACTTATTTCTGACCCCTCCCTGGCCTTATAAAAGCCCCTGGCATACCAGGGAACCGTGAGACAAATCATCACCTGTACTTCTGTGAATGGGTGTACTGCCACCCAGGAAGGAAGGCGAAAGACAAATTCCATTCTTTGGACAACAAAAAAATGAAAAGGTTTAATGAAAGACATAAAAATAAACAGTCAACATGCACACGTTGTTGTCACTATGACTGCATTTACTGTGACCAATTAAAGCAGCTTAGAGACCATTACACAGGATAACAATCATGCATAACACAATAATACTGACCACGTAAAGGCAATCAGTAAGATATTTTGCTAACTAACTGCACCATATTACAATCGTTTTTTTATTGAGCTTAGGGACCACAAACAAACGAGCAAAATATCCCCTGGATGGCTTGGAAGATTTGCTATCAACTATAAAGAACTGAACCAATGTGGATTCAACTGAAGATACAGAATGTACTCTGTTGTTTAGAAGATGAATCATGCCTATTCCCATGCTGTTTTTCTTTAGCTCTACATTTCTACACACACACACGCGCACACAGACACACACATACACACACTTGCACACGTACACAAACCAACAACACACATCTTCACCTACACCATCTTTCATCTATACCTTCACCTCTGTGAGCGTGCACGGCTTCTCGTGCACACTCACAGAGGTGGCAGCTGTTGGCTGGGGACTATGGTGTTTGGTTGGTGGCCCAGCCGCCAGATGGAGAGAGGTGTGAAACCCAAAAAACAGAGGAAAGTGAGAGAGCTAGACACCTATCAGAGGCGGACAGAAAGAAGATTGATAACACACATGCGTACGTGTGTGTGTGTGTGTGTGTGCGTGTGTTTGTTTGTATGTGTGTATGTGTGTGTGTGTGAGTGTGTGTGAGTGTGTGTGTGTGAGTGTGTGTGTGTGTGTGTGTGTGTGTGTGTGTGTGTGTGTGTGTGTGAGTGAGTGTGTGTGTTTGTCTGGGATTTTGGGGTGGTTAAATATATTTGCTTCCTAACATAAAAGAACAATTTGAAATAAAATGTTTCTGTGTATTTGTTTATTAATCAATAGTCATTCCAGGTTCAGACACATTTAGATGGATGCATTGTGGGTATTCTCTCTGATTTATTGGTTTCCCTTCTCTCTTCCTTTTCTCTTCCATCTCTCTTCCATTTCTCCTTCACTCTCTCACTTTACTTACCTCCATCATGCCGAACAAATCCATTTAAACTCCTCTTTTCCTTCCTCTACTCTTCCTCACTGCTTAATTCCCCTTGTATTTTCTCTGCTTTGTCTGTCACACACAATCTCTCTCTTTCTCTCTTAGTCTCTCCCTTTCTCTCTGTCTCTCTGTCTCTCTCTATCATTCTCATTCTCTGTCCCTCACTCTCTCTATTCCTGTCGTTTTTCCTTTTATTCTCTCGTTCTTTTTTGTTGCCTTTTTCTTTCTGCTACAAATTATTTTCCCCTTATTTGTCTTACTCCATTCTCCTCTCATCCTCATCCTCTTCCTCTCCCTCTCCTCCCCACATCCTCCTCTCCTCCTCCTCCTCCTCCTCCTCCTCCTCCTCCTCCTCCTCCCTGTCTCCCCAGGGGAGTGGTGCGTGTGGATGTGAACCTTCAGGAGGTGGACATCGACCAGTGCTCCAGCAGCGGCTGGTTTGCTGGGACCAACCGATGTAACCTCACCAGTATGGACGTGAGTTGACCTGTCTCTCTCCCTTACTTTATCTGTCCCTCTCCTTTATTATCCCTGTCCCTCTCCCTTACGTCCTCTCTCTCTTCCTTCATTTATCTGTCTCTCTCTTTCTTTCTCTGTCTCTGTCCCTTACTAACAGCCAGTGTGATTGTCTAAGCCATATGTATGTATACTCTGTTATCGAGTCTGTCTTGCTTCTATGTGCTTTGGGCATCGGTTGATGCTCTTAAATTAAAGCTTATATAAACGTTTGAAGTATCATCGCACCTGTCCTCTTATCATCCGGCAATCAGTTGTGTCTCTTTTATCCAAACACTATTCACAACATTACCCCTTACCCTGACTCTTACCCTCACCTCATTTTCCAATGAGGTGTTTTGTGTGTGTGTGTGTATGTGCGTGCGTGCATCTGAATGAATTTGTGTGTGTGTGTGTGTGTGTGTGTGTGTGTGTGTGTATGTGTGTGTGTGTGTGACACATGGGGAGTGATGATGTATCTGTGGGACTTCTGTGAAGACCTGTGTGATGTCCCATGTTCATTATCCCATCGTGAGGTGAAAGAGAGTTCACTGGAGTGTGTGTGTGTGTTTGTGTGAACAACAAGCACCTGCAGGGTCTGCTCGCTGACACCTGCCTTGTCAGCCCACATCTGTTCCCATGGTGATGCTGCTGCTGAGGATACTGATGCTGATGATGCTGATGATGATGATGATGATGGTGTGAATGGTGATGATGCCGAAGATGATCATGAGGGAGGTGGGGATGGCGATGATGCTGAAGATGATGATGATGGTGGTCGTGATGGTGATGATGCGGTAGATGAAGATGAGGGTGGTGGTGATCATGCTAAAGATGATGATGAGGGTGGTAGTGATAGTGGAGGTTTCTGTGAAACAGCGTAATGGATTGCAGCAAGATGTGGTGAATAATGTGGTGGTGATGATGCTGAAGATGATGATGAGGGTAGTGGTGATGATGCTGAAGATGATGATAGGGGGGGTGATGATGATGCTGAAGATGATGATGAGGGGGGTGGTGATGATGCTGAAGATGAGGATGAGGCTGGTGGTGATGGTGATGATGCTGAAGATGATGATGAGGGTGGTAGTGATAGTGGAGGTTACTGTGCTGCTGGTGGTGATGAGGGTGCATCCCACGAAGCCTGGCACACTGCCGCCCCTGCGATCTATAATAAATACAGCGTAATGGATTGCAGCAAGATGTGGTGAATAATTGACTGTGCTCTTTGTCTGCTCGGGACCATCTCCTGTGCTGTCAGTGGAGATCCACCGAAAAGACCTCCCATGTATATCCCTCAACTAGTCTTTGGCGTTTTGGTCATGTTTTGGGTATTTTCTTCAGCAATGATTGTTCTATTTTCATTGGAGATGAAATCTGTCATGTGCTGCTCCACCTGGTACCAACTTGAATGTGAATGTGGGAGTCTTACATCGTTTCATGCCATCTGTGTTTCAGGGAGATGTGCACGTGCATGTGTTCTTTGGTTGCCGGCAATCGAGTGCACGTGCATCTTCATGTCTGTGTGTGGGCGGATGTGGTGGTTATGTGTGATGTTGGTGTGTAGGGGTGCTGTACACGCAGCATTACACACAGTTTCTATCTATCTAGATCTCTATCTGTCGGTCTATGTGTCTGTCTGTCTCTCACTCTCCCTCTCTCTCCCCTATCCTATTACCTCTATTAGGTTTGTCCGGTTTTCAGATTGAGGATTTATTTTTTGCATCTCACTGACCAAAAACATCAGCTTCTCAAGTCGTACAGCTTCGGCCACTGGTCTTCCACAAGAAGACACAAAGAATCTTCCATACTAATAATAATAACAATAATAACAATAATAATAATATGTTATCGTATGTGTCCCTACTTATTATTTAACATTAAATGCAAGGAAGGCATTTTCCTACATATTCTCACTAATTACAAGCAGAGTTTATTCTGCAGGAGGCAGTCGCCTCTCTGTACTTGAAATACTAACAGATCCTCCGGTGCCTCAGAGAGAGAGAGAGCGGGAGAGAAAATATTAACAAGATGGTCTCCTTTAATGTGTCAGCTCATCACTAGCATAGCACAGCCCCGGGCCCCTAGGAACGGCTTCCCCCGTCTCCCCCCGTCTCCCCTCTTCCTCTCCTGTACTGTGCACTTCATCCAGTTTACAGTAGTGCTCCCTGTTGAGGGGTGGGGTGCCAGACGCTGTATTTGTTCAGAGGAGAGACTGACAGAGGATTCTATCCAACACGCGTTGGAGAGCTCTCGAGTGATGTTTTGTGTGTTTTAGTTTTCAGTTTGTCCTTGTCAAGCATTGTCGAGTGCTGGTTCAGGCAGGTTGTTGAAGGACGAATGGAGGCACAGAGATGCTTTTAGCATAGAGCAACTCTAGAAGGCTATGTTAGAGAGAGGGATTTCAGTTTCAGCTGCTGGTGGTTTAGCCTGGAGACCAGCCTGATCATGTGACCTCACATTCTGTTTCGCTACACGGATCAGTCTGGACCTCTTGCCACCCACATCGATGTCAGTTGGCGGGAGTTCTTGCCTTGACAGACAAACTCCTTCAGCCAATCAGCGTAACAAAACATGTGATACCATCATGGTGCGCTGTTCAGTAGATACACGCGATAAATAACGGGATGAATATGGTTTCGCTGTTCTTCTTTATCCTTTGTATCTAGTGAAAACAGAGAAACTCCACTAGTGCATACTCTTGTTCTTGTTTAGTAGTTGTTATTGTGTCTATTTCTGCAATAACTGTGTTTACTCTACTAATGTTAATGTTGCCGCTTGTTGCTTCGGGAGATGCCATTACTGTTTTTTCCAGGGGCGGCCTGTATTTAAAGTCGTTAACGACGCCGCAGTCCCTGATTGGTCCTGATAACATTGTAAATTCAATCGAAACACTAACAAAAAAGTCTTAGTTTGATGACATTGTGTAGTAGCGTGGGCTCATGGGAGTCGTTGTCTTACACCATTTCTGATGGAAATCGAGCCGACGCGACTCTGCAGCAATCATGTTCACGGACGAGGTAATGTATGAAAGTTTTATTCACGTTACTTTTAACACGTAATGTACGCAACAAACGTTAGTCAAAGTAGCGTTAACCTTCTAAGTTTAGCTGAGTCGATAACGCAGACAACTTTAAACAACGTTATATGGAGAATTAAATCATGGGGTAACGTTAACTTAGCCCAGTGCTGGTTATCCGTGGTCAAAACAATCATACCAAAAATAAATTTTTCAGCATTTTAAACGTTTTTAGAGCATTATATCGGAGCACGTCTTAGTAAGCTAGATCGATATTAAAATGTCATATCACTAAATAAGGTATGTAGCCTACTGTAACAGTTATTATTGTGTATATTGTGTGTATAAGAAATTACGCAATATAATTTCGCACAGCTGGTGCAACAGGCTGACTTGCTAATTATGTATGTAACTATTCTGCATTGGAAGTCATTGCCATATTAATTTACAACCAAACCTTTGTTGTAATTGCATAAGCACAAAAGCATTGCTATAAACCATAGTATGTAACACCCATAAAAAATGCAATACTTAGTATTTACAGAATGAAGACTGTTAATCTTAACAAATATATTGCTAAATGATTTATGCACTCAACATTAATTCGTAAATACTTAGTACTAGTTAAAACACATGACAGCTCTTTCAATGTAGCCACCTAAATATTGTCAGCTGATCAAGTCCTCTCTGTATCTCAAGGTTTTTGTAAGTGCTTCTGTTGACATGTGAATACTGTATGTTGCAGGAAGACAATGGATGTATCATGTCAACTGTTGATGAGATCTGGAGTCCCCCCTATAGCAGGGGGCAAGACCTATCACAGGGAAAACAAGAGGGATGGCCACAGGAAAAAGGAAAGGACAGGAAGAGCAAGCGGTGCGGCAAGAGGAAGACAGGTGGGTAGAGGAAGTGGGACGGCATCAGTAGGAGGCACAGCAGGAGTGAGCAGGAAACATCCAATACACAGACCCAAATGGCCAGCACACTGGGTCATGGCATGTTATAATTACTGTTAGCAGCATCACTCCTGTTATCTTCTTTAGAAATATCTTCCTTTTTATTGAAGTGAATGGTTAGTCATTTTTGTACATTTTATAATTATTGTTGTTATACAGTATATTGTATGGTTCCATACTGCCTTCTTTATAAGGCATTGCTTATTCAAATAAAAGTAAGAGTATGAGTGATTAAATACAGAAGCAATGTTTTTTATACACAGTACATGACATTTATTTATATTTATTGAAAAAAATACTGTTGTTTTCAAGTAAGATTTCTGCTTTGAAATGAATGTATTTACATTAAATGATTTAAATGAATAAAATACATAAGAGTGCAGCTCGTTCAGTTGACCGTTGATTTTGGAACACTGGGTTTTGGAGGAATGAGGTTGTAGTTTACGTTCAGCTCTTGTCACTTGTCTGTGTACAGCCGGCCCCTATGAGACAGACATTGCATTCAGATGAGTAGGAATAACCACATTATTATTCAATCAGACAGAACAGTAGCATATCAAACTTCTCATATTACAGTCTGCTGATAAATGTATAGTCTTCATCAGAACTAATATCTTTACTGTCTGTTGGAGGCTAAAGAACTTTAGTGTATAGCCTAGTGTTAATTTAAAACAACCAACACCACATTCCCTTTAAATAATATAACAGTTTAATGTCACCTTTCATCTAGGACCAGTGATTCTATTTCTGACATGGAAAGGTCTTCAATTCCAGGCTCCAGAAAACAGTGGAGAACTGATACTCTAATAACTCAGTAGTCCTCACCTATCTGATGGTGAGTCACTGGATGGTGCTATGGTGGAGGTTGCCAGGTAGAAGGGACTTGAACAGGCTTTCAAGGTCTCTTGCTAGGAGTTGATGGTGTGGATGGTCCTCCTGTTTGGTAACTACAATGTTAATTAAATTTTTTTTTAGCATGTGCCACGAATTGATAGCAAAAATGAAGGCTTGTTTTATCACCCCCTACCGTTTGTGTCTGGATACATATACATACATCCGCACGGGATCATGGAAAGCGCAAAACGTTTATTTATTATGTGATTGATAGCCTACATAAGGTTTAAGGTTACAATGTTATAATACATATAACATTCTGATCATCACACCAACAAAGCTAATTCCCCAGCCCAATTATATATATTTACAAAGGGACGTTATATCCCGTTATACGTTAATGTTAGGGAGGTGAAACTCTTGACAAAATTGCGGTGTCTCTGAGACATGATACAAATACTTTTCTAATTCATAAAAACATGAGGATCTTACAATATGACTCACTGCATTGTGCTATAATACTGTTACACTATCGATCACTATCACTATCACATGCTATTATTACTGTTAGTACCATTATTCAGATAACGTGAGCCAAATGGGTGCTTACCTGTCTAGTAGAACACACGAGAGATTGGCATCTCTCTGTAGTCCTAGCTCGTCGCGAAGCTCTCCATCTTGGGAATGCTGCACCAATGTTTACTCTCGTAAGGCTATCTCTCCTCTTGTCAGATAATCTTCTTGGATCGTTTGATTTCGTTGAGTTTCGCTTTACATGGACAGCTTCGGCAACAGAAGTCAAACTGGACAAACTGGACTGAATAATTGTGTTTCATCACGAGTGAGCAATAAAAACATTAGAATGAAAAGAACAACAGAGTGGATAGAGTGGATAGAGTGGATAGCTATCTAGTTCGCCGACTTCCTTCCTCAGTCTCTGTGGTTCCCGTATTTCTAGTTAGGGGTCTGTTAGGGGTTAAAGGGCAGATGACGCCGTTAACACTCGACAAAATTGCCCGGGTCGTTTCCATTTTAAATGTACGGATTTCTCTGAGTTTGGAAATGGTTGGAAACATTTGGGATAATGTAAGTACACAAGAAAAGAAAATATATAATATAGGTCTAGTCATTTTTTGATATTTTAATGCCGAAATCTTATTCATCTTATACATATTATACCTTTAATCAATTTCGTCTTCAGAATCATCATCATCATTCATCATCATCATCATCAGCAGCAGCAGCATTACCGTCATCTTCATCCCCTCCACCATCCCCATCCTCACTACCACCATCACCACCATTATCATCATCCCACCATCATCATCATCTTCATCATCACCACCATCAAAATTACAATCATTATCCCTTAAATAATTTTCATCACTTTGACCCTCATCACTTTTATCCCTTCTATCATTTTCATCACCACCATCACTTTCTACATATCGTTTAAAATGAAAATCCCCATCTCAGTCTCCGTTCACAAACAAACACACAAACTGTCACTCATATCATCCATTAAACCGGGCTTTTCATCCTTAATAGAATTTCCGATTGCTCATGCACTGCTTTTCTTGCTGCTCTGGTCTGCCCAGAAACAGTATGGCAGCAGAGGAGGAAGAAGGTAGAGAGTGGGTGAGTGTGTTTAAGTCCCCATGAAGCAAATAGAAGCCCTCATGCATTATGGATAACGGGTAGTAGAGAAGCACCCTTACATGGATCTGGGCTTATATAATTAGAGAGGGAACTGTACAGTGATGGTCAGAAGGTCTGACGTAAGCATTTTTGACTATGTGTTTTGGCATGTGTGTTTCCGTGCTTGTGGGGATTTGTGTCTGTGTGTGGGCATGTGTGTGTGAGTGTGTGTGTGTGTGTGTGTGTGTGTGAATGCCCCTGTGATCTTTGTCTGTGTCTGTGTGTGTTTTCTTGCACGTGTGTCTTTGTGTGTGTGTGTGTGAATGCCCCTGTGATCTTTGTCTGTGTCTGTGTGTGTTTTCCTGCACGTGTGTCTGTGTGTGTATCTGTATGTGTGTGTGTGTGTGTGTGTGTATGCGTGTGTGTTTGCAACTGTATATGTGTGAGTGTGTGTGTCTGTGTGTGTGTGTGTTTGCATGCACGTGTGAATCTGTATGTGTGTGTGTGTGTGTGTGTGTGTATGTGTTTGCATGCACATGTGAATCTGTATGTGTGTCTGTGTGTCTGTGTTTGCGTGAGCGTGTGAATCTGTGTGTGTGTGAGTGTTTGTGCATGTGAACCATGGTGATGGAAATTAAGGCCTTCAAAGAGGACCCCTGATAATGGGCATCAACTGCAGTGAAAGTCATGAGTGCCCCACCACACACAGACATACACATGCTTGCACATACACAACAATACTCATCTGCCTTCTTATTAAGTCCTTCTTTCTCATCTGCCTGTCTCTCATCTTGTGGTTTCCTGTTCCTGTCAATCTTTTCTCCCCATCCCATCTCCATCGTCATCCTTACTTATTCTCTCCCTCTCTCTCTCTCTCTCTCTCTCTCTCTCTCTCTCTCTCTCTCTCTCTCTCTCTCTCTCTCTCTC
>JAOPJO010000147.1:19156893-19169023 GCA_027123675.1 Molva macrophthalma
ATAGGGTTAGGAAACATAAGATTGATTTTAAGTCCCATATCCCTCCAGATATGGGACTTAACATCAATCTTATGTTTCCTTTTCACTAGACATGTAACACTGCTTTAGGAGACATACACAAAAGCTTCCCGATTGCAAGAACCTCCATTGATAGATTGAGCACAAACATGACTCACACAGATCTCCACATGGCGGTGGCTGGGGAGGGTTGTGGCGGTAACCAGATCCCATGCAGGATGTGTGAGCTCACCGCTCATTCTGTTATCCTTGTCTCACATTGTACATGTGGAAATAGTACAGGGAGGAATGGAGGAGGTGAAAACCTCCGATGGGCCTCCTCTCTCCTTGAAGAAGAGAACTCCTCTTGCTCTGTTGGAAGCAAAGAGGTTGTCCTGCTCCCAGCATGCACTGGCTTTTAATTGGCTGAGAAGAGTATGTGTGTATGTGTGCGCGTGCATATGTGCGTGTGTGTGTGTGTGTGTGTATGTCGTTAACATTGTCTCTTACAAGCAAACCGCTCTCATGGTTATTTGGCATGTTTTCAAAACATTGCTGTACATTATTACCAGCTATCTCTAGCAAATGGGAATTTTTTATTAAAAGATCAAACATAGATAAACATCTTCCTGTTAACTGGTGTGCAAAACATCCTCGATGTACGATGGCAGATAATTATTTACACATTTACAGAAGGACGGCATGGAGTAATGCGATAAAAGGCAACATTAAGGGTGCAAGGTGTAGAAGTGTATTAGTGGCATCTAGCGGAACGGACTTGGCAAAAATGGAATATAATATTCATAAGTATGTTTCAATTAGTGTATAATCCCATGAGTTTCCCATGGCTGCTCGATGCTTTAGTAGACGATGACATAATTCTGGAAGTACCTACTGGCACCTTACAGACCAGTACAGGCCACAAGCTTCTCCTACGTCGCTGCAAAAGGAGGGATGAGGGGAGGTGAGGGGGAGGGGGGGGGAGTTCAGTTGGTTTCAATTGAGACCTCATTGTAGATTCCACTCAATCCTACACACTGCTGCACCTTTAAGTGAATTAACAATCCAATGGCCCCATGTTCTCTGTTAGCGTTGGTCCTCTCCAACTATGCAGATTTATCAATACAATTCTTATAAAAAATAAACAGAAACATCCTCAGAAGGGTTGTCCAGTCCAACAGACTGATGCTCCGATCAGAGTAATACTATGTACTATTTAGTCGATTTACCCAAAGCAACTTTTTAAATGTTTTATTCTAAGCAAATGTTATGTCATTAATAAGCAGGTAAAGGAGTTAGGGCATCAGGTGCCTACAGATGCCTACAGGTGCACTGCATGCATTGGGGATCGAACCCAGAATCTTTCGGCAAAAACACCACAACCAACCACTAGGCAATCCTACCACCAGCATCACCAGCCAACTAACCAATAAAAGCGTGACTCCCTCGTTTCCCCGCCTTGATACAGTAGATTGATGGAGGGAAGCCAATGCTCTGTTGGCAAGCCAACAGAGCAGTCCATACTCCAGGGACGGAGTAATTGTAATGCATTTTGGGGTTAATGTTTTCATTGTATTTATAGGTCTCTAAGGAACAGAGTGTGCTCTCTTTCTCTGTGTCTCTCTGTCTCTCTCTCTCCCCCCCCCCATATTTCTGTCACCCTCTATTCTTTTAGTATCTTGTATAAAGAGTTGTAGCAGCAGGTAACACTGGGACTGCAGTAACAAGCAGCATTGTCTTGGCTCCGGGGTAAGTCTCTGGCTGCTTGTTTTTCTGAGAAACCAAGCGAGTTCTCCAGAAGGTGATCTGTACTGTATGTAATGGCTAGGCTTCTCTGGATGCTGCTGTTTCAAGTCAATAAAACAATGAGAGGCGGAAAAGAGCGAGAAAAGAAGCAGTTGGTAGTTGGAAGTGCAGTTCCTACTCCATTACCAAGCATTGAGTGATAGATAGATAGATAGATAGATAGATAGATAGATAGATAGATAGATAGATAGATAGATAGATAGATAGATAGATAGAGAGATAGAGAGACAGATAGATTCATATTAATAGTCATTTAAAATAAGTGTCAATTTAATGCAATTCATCATTAAATTACATTAAATTAAATATATCCAAAATGTACATTTAAATACAAGCCAGCTGACCTAAAAAGTAAACCAAAAACTATACAGTGCCAAAATCCTTGGAATTGGGAAGTTACGGTAAGGACAGCATCTGAACTTCTAACATCCCCCCGACTCAGGTCACGCCGATGGAGCAGGCTGGGGAGGAGTTGTAAGGTCACATTGGTATACATCGGTAGTGGAGTAAACACACATCACGGAGATCTGTCAAACTGAGACGTATCAAAGAACTGTTTCCTCGTTTACCTCTTTTTGTGTTCAAACAGGAGCAATTACGCCAACACTCAGCATATACAGTATATACACCTCTCAGGCCGGCTCATATCTGCTGTTTGTGACTTGTTGCAGCCCTCCTCCTTCCCCTTCTCCTCCGGCCTAGCCCCTGTCGTCTCCCTCAGAGGGGATTGTGTCCTTCAAGGCATGATCTCCAGCCATAGTTACCACCACCACCAGTGCCTAGACACCATCAGGGGGGGAATTCATCTCCTGGCAGACTTCATGGATCCATCATCCCCATGAAATAATTTGATGGTGTCTAATCACCAAATGTGTTGTCAATAAATGTGGTCGTTCATTTTAAATGCTGGTCTCTCCTGATTGAACTCCTTTTACTAGCACACAGTAAAAAAACAGTGCGTGTGTGTGTGTTAGGGTGTGCGCGGTTGTGAGTGTGTGTGCTTCTGTGTGTATGTGTGTGTGTGTGTGTGTGTGTGTGTTTGTGCATGTACATGTGTGTATGTGTTTGTTTGCACTTGTTTGTGTGTGTGTGTGTGTGTGTGTGTGTGTGTGTACGTTTATGCATGTGTACTTTTGGGTGTGTGTGTGTTTACATATAAAAAACATGTGCATGTTTGTGTGCGTGTGTGTGTGTTTACATACATATATGCATGTGTGCATATGCACATTTGTGCATGCCTGTGTGTTTGTTGATTTAATGAGCTCCTAGTTCAGTATCTATATGTGCATCTCTGTCTATGTATGTGTCCTTGAATGTGCTTGAAGGTGTTTGTTTGTATATGTGTGTGTCTGTGTGTGTGTGTGTGTGTGTGTGTGTGTGTGTGTGTGTGTGTGTGTGTGTGTTTGTGTGTGAGGAGAATGATGATCAGAATCCTTTTTTCCTCCATTTGCATTTTCCCCTGCCAACGAACCAGTCCCCTGCTGTTGGCCGGATGTGATATGTTATTAATATTCTGTCCTTGTGTTCCATTTCGCTCTCGCTCTCTCTCCCTGTTTTTCTTTTGTTTGTTTTTGATTTTTTGCTTCTTTCTGTTTCTTTATATTTTCTTTCTTTCCATATTTATTCATTCTTACTTGCTTTCTCGCTCTTTATTTTTTAAAATATTTTTTCATTCTTACTTTCTTCTATCTGTTTTTATTTTGTTCTTTCTTTCTTTCCTTCCTTCCTTTAATCTTTCATTCTTTCTTCCAATCTTTCTTTCTCTCTTACCCTCCCTCTGACGATCTCATGTCTCTGGCTGCGTTGTTCAGCAGCTGCTGCTAGTTTTAAGTCTGACTTAGTCTGTCTGGCTCCTGGGGGACTCCTCCCCTACCTCCACCCCCTGCTCTGGGAGCCCCACACGTGGAGACATGCTGGCCCAGGCCCACAATCCTCATGGGTCCTTCAGCCGGTCAAAACACTGACCATGCAATCGAGTCTGCCTCTGATCTCATATATACAGTAGTATATATTTGGTCTTCACAGAACAAGTCAGAACTGTTTAGAAAGGATGAAATTATAATGTAATGAAAAATTACCATAATAACACAATACAACAAACAAGTCAATAAAGGCCATCGGCGTGAAGAAATAGGAAAGTAGAAGTGTGTGTGTGTGTGTGTGGACATGGTTTTTAGAGCAGCAGTATTCAGAGACGTGCACACTGTAGAGGGGCCCCGGAGCCAACACTTGCATGCGGGGTTGGCTAGGGATGCAGACAAAAGGACAAATGTCTACAGATACAACAGCAATTTGATATGAAAAATCGTTGTGGTCTTGTTCTCTCTCTCCCAATCCCTCTCCCTCTTGCTCTTTGCTCTCCGTTGAAGCGACACTGGAGCGGGGAAGGGATGAGGTTGACGTGAATAACAGCAAATCCCTTTCACCACTTAATGCTAAAACCGGAGATATCAAAATGTACCAAAAACAATATAAAAACATACCAAAAACAACATCAAAATGTACCAAAAACAATATAAAAAACATACCAAAAACAACATCAAAATGTACCAAAAACAATATAAAAAATATACCAAAAACAACATCAAAAATACACCCAAAACAACATTAAAGATATACCAAAATCAGGCAAAATATACCCAAAACAATTTCAAAAGTATACCCAAAGCATAATAAAACATATACCCAAAACAATATCAAAAGTATACCTAAAACATAGTTATAATGATATTAATAATAAACAACATTTAATTGAACAATTATCACGTAGAGGAAGCATTTATAAATAGAAGCAATCATTTTGTACAATTTACTTTTCTTCCCAGCACACGTCCTCTATCTTCACGCCTATATTGTAACAGAACGACACTGGGAATGAGTTAGCCTTCCGAGCTAAACCGACATGCCTTCTTGTCATTCACGTTCATTATTTGCTAAATCACGTTATATAAAGCTAAAAAAAGGTTTGTTGACAGTATGGCGTCTAAGCCGATGAAGCGTAGGAAGAAAAACACTCCAGCTGTTCTTTTTCTGATAGAGGCGATGTCCCAGAGACGCTGGTGTTAACTATAAGCATCCACTGCAGTGTCATATTTGGTAATGCCATATGCATTGCAATTTACAATTTTGTCTGAGCACCTTTTGCTTGTATGTCTTACATCTCTTATTTGTGTTTGTATTGATGTGTGACTATGTCTATGTGGGTATTTGTTTTTCTCCCTGTCAGTCAGTTTTCTTTCTTTCTGTCTGTCTGTCTTTCTGTCTTTCCATCTGTTTGGCTCTACGACTGTCTATCTGTGTTTCTGTAAAGGTTTTCACTCCGGAGGACATTTCATCCCAGACAACTATGAAACCTAGTTATCAGGGGAACAAAACACTGTCAAACCTAGCTAACGTTAAACCCAGCTAGTTATGTCTAACTCTTCAGCTTTTTGGCCCCTACTTCTGCTGTTCCCATGCATTAATAGCACAGCCCTGGGCTGATTCAGCCTCTCCATCACAGCCTCCTGTCTTTAAACACCATTTGAGATTCACACCATAACACCTCTCCCTGCGTCTCATTGGCTAGCAGACACACACCCTCCACGCACCCCCACACTCCCCACACTCCCCACACTCCCCTCCTAACACTTGGAAAGAAGAGGGATGTGGTTAAACTCACAATGTGTGTTAGCTTTTCACTCTCTCTCCTTAATGTGTCTCTCTATTGCTATATATGTTTGAATGTATGAAGTAGTGTATGTATGTATGTATGTATGTATGTATGTATGTATGTATGTATGTATGCGTGCGTGCGTGAGTGCGTGCGTGCGTGCGTGCGTGCGTGTGTGTATGTATGTATGTATGTATGTATGTATGTATGTATGTATGCAGTGTTGGGCAAGCTACTTGGTAAGTGTAGTGAGCTAAGCTACCAGTTAGTCTACATTTATTGAAGCTTCACTACACAGAAGCTACCCCCCAGAGAAATGCAGCAAGCTAAGCTACAAAACCATGGCAAAAGTAGTTTACTACTCAGTGATCAACATACCTGTCAGTCAAACAGATACGCATGTAAAAATGTTAAGTTCAATTGTTTATTACACAATTTATTAAACAATAACCTAAGATCTCAACTCTCAACACCACGCACCAGATTGAACCATGCCATGCCAGGTTTACAGGATTAAAGAGATCAAGCTCACATTTCTATCATAAGCGAAGCAAGTTCACCTGGAAACAAAAACTGTTCAGTTCCGTCTGCCATCTCTGTGTCTGTGGTCGTAGCATCAGCTCAATGATTGGTACGTGATGCCACCATCATACGGAAGTGCTTCTTTCAGCTACCATCGACATAGAACACCTAACGTCTTCCTATGTTTATCGTCCGTGTGTGTGGGGGGGTACAGATTCTTGGATTAACTTCAGAGTGCAGCAGAAAGCTCAGCTGTGTTTGAACCTCAGAAATGCAGCTTGTGTGGACGCTACCGCGCTACTCGATCAATAAAAGAGCTTAGCTACTGAAAAACTATTTGATTTAGAAAACAGCAACGTTACCACCACACTACTGAGATATGTGGTTAAACTAGTAGCGTTACCGCTTGTTGCGACGCTACTGCCCAACACTGTATGTATGTATGTATATATACAGTATGTATGTGTGTATGTAGTATGTATGTCTGTAAGTATGTATGTCTTATGTATGTCTGCCCGTCTTTCTTCAGATCTTTTGTAGACTATAATGGAATGGATAAGGCTTCTAATCTGTATTTCTTTCTCCCTCTCTCTCTTTTCCTCTCTCTCTTTTTGTCTCTCTCCCTCTCTCTCTCTCTCTCTCTCTCTTGCTCTCTCTCACTCTCTCTCTTTCTATCTCCCTCCCCCCTAGTGTACTCCTATTGGGGGCCATGGGTTTGTGTTGGACAAATACAAGTGTCAGTGCAGGAAGGGCTTCTACCACCCAAGCCGAGTGGCGCTCAACGGAATGACAGGTAGGTCACATGTCAACACAGGAAGTATACAACACAAACCATACAGGATATGAACCAGGAAATAAACAGAACAAACCAGGAAGTGAACAGTGGAAACCTTCTTTTTAATGTGATTAAAAAAAATTAACAATGTACTCGTAGAAGTCAAGTACAAACATATCAGCTCAATATGTCAGAAAAGCAGACTTGGGGTGAAAATTCTGTTTGGAGAAGCGGTCAATTAGCAATACAGATACAAACTTAGAATGTGGTGGTTGAAATCTGGATTTCAATTGGATGCATTTGCCTAATAGATTAGTAAAACCGCCTTTGAAACTTATAATAATAATTGACTTATAATAATAATAATAATGGATTTCCTTTACCTCAAATTCCTCAAAGCCATTCATTTAAAGTCTTTGCCATTGCTCACTAATTAAACACAAAGTAATTTATTCCTTACGACAGAGTTGGTGTCCGCGATACGATAACTTAACTCACTACACCTTGCCGAAGCTCAGCCCCAACAGTAGAATCCTGGGGCCGAAAGTAGGACCGTTAAGAGAGAGAGAGTCAGAGAACGGCTAGCCAACAGTGGCTTCGTACCCTTATTCCCTGACAACACTCCTCGAGGGGGAGGAGGGAGGGAGTGAGGGAGGGAGGAAGGGAGCGATATGCAAAACCGTCTCCTAATGGCTCGTGCAGACTTTGTGACTGAAAGGGGTTTCATGTTATCGTATTTCTTAGACAACACGCAAATCTGCCATTATGAATTGATATGTATTCATGTGCACGTTATTAGATGGCAGACACAGGTGACACCAGGTTTCCACGGAAACCTGGTGTCACCTGTGACCTGTAACCCCCCCTGCCCTCCTTCACCACAACACAACACAAGTGGATGGGATTCAGCACTGTTTCCTAGCAACAATCTGAATGATTAGGAAATTGGACTTGCTTAAGACAGTAAAAATTATTATTTATATATAGGACTTAAATATAATAAAATAACTACTATATACAGCATAGTACTATGCTGTATATATATATGTATGCACTATA
Organism: Molva macrophthalma; assembly: GCA_027123675.1. NCBI lineage: Eukaryota > Metazoa > Chordata > Actinopteri > Gadiformes > Lotidae > Molva > Molva macrophthalma. Next base: position 19,164,705 of record JAOPJO010000147.1, read on the forward strand.
CACAATATCTACTGTGTATGTATATATATATACATACACAGTAGATATTATGTATGCATAATTCTCTTGTTTGTATTTTTACTTGCTGGATCAAACCATTTAATTTATCTGTGGTAATAACGTCACTGTGAGTTTGAGTTCCATGCTTCTATTACCTGAGCAACTGACATGTATTCGAAAATTGGCAGATGCGCTAAAGCCCAGGAGTGAGACGGCTTTTAAAATGTCTTCACATTGGCATCATAATATGTTCAAATACTCCTCAAACATACCCCAACCGGAAGGGATAGATAGATACTATAGATAGTCAGACAGACGACAGACCGATCAGGTCATAGATTTGGTCTGTGACGCTTAACTTTTCTCTGAACTGAGCTAAGAAGTTAAATTAATCAATGAGTCAATCAATGCATAAGTTCATCCATTTTTGTCCATTCACGATCAGAAAAGGTATTCAGTCAGTCAACCAAATAAATCTTTCTTTTATTTCACAGTGCTAAATTCTTCTGGGTAATTCGATTACGGGGCAATTTCAGGATAATATAACACTAGCATCCCAGATCTGCTGTGGGACATGCAGACAGCCTACAGGCCTACTCAGCGTTATTTCTTACAGCACAGCTGCCCGGGTGCTATCTCTGTAGGTGTTGATGTGGAGAGAAAATGGAACATGAACAGCATCACGCCAGCGGAAAAATAGAGCGGCAGCCACAGACAGACATTGAAAAAAGGATGAATAAATGATGGTATCGTTTGTGCGATCAAATCTCACGATTGGTTCAATCGTGTCCTCATTTCTTTTTCACCCCCTCCCCAAAGGCCTAAAGGGGAACAGTCACACTTGGCTATATACTAAATAAGAGAGTACTGCTTTGTACTCCACTCCGTTTCTGTGAAAATGTTAGACCCTTGACGTCATTATGGAGAATGATAATTCCGGACCAATGACGTCAATGATCCAACTTTTCCGTGATTTTCCAACAGAGCTGATGTTGTGGCCTGTGATGCTTTCACAACAAGCGTAGGAAGCAGTTCTCTCCTGCGCTAGAGAATTGCCGAATGTGACAGTTCCCCTTTAAGGGAGACGGTGGGTGGTAGGTGCTGGGCTGTTCCCACCTGGAAGAGAAGTAATCAGCAGCCTCCACCAGCAAACAGCCTACCGCTAATCCCTACATTTACATACTTCCGTATGCTAGCTCAGATACCCGCGTGCTGGTCGTGGGATAGAGTGTACTTGTGTGCTTTGTGATCTCAAAGCAGATGGAATTGGATTCCGAGTTAATTAAGTAAGGTAATCAAGTGGAGGCAGTGAAGTGTAGAGCAACCTCAATAAAACAATAACATCCTAATCCAACAGTAACACAATAACAACAATAATAACCAATAATAATATGTTAATATAATGTTATACAATAATAATATTATAATATCTGTTTGCCTCTGTCTGTCCATCCATCCCTCTGTTTGCTTCTCTGGCTGCTTGCTTTGCCTCCCTGTCTGTCTGTTCCTCCATCCTTCCATCCATCTGTCTATTCATCTGTATGACGTTCTGCATGGCCATCCGCCTGTCTCTATCCATCTGTCTGTTTGCGTGTGTGTGTGTGTGTGTGTGTGTCTGTCTGTCCATCCATCTCTCTGTCCGTCTTTCTTCACTGTTTCTCCGTCCATCTGTGTGCTCGTGTGTCTGTCTGGTCTGTCTCTCTTGTTTGTACCGCCCGTCTGCCCCCCCCCCAGGGGGCCATGAGCCGGCCCCGCCCCGCAGGGAGGGCCTCTCCCCGGAGGGCTCCAGCAGCCGCTGCCTGCCGTGCCGCGAGGGCTGCCCCTTCTGCCGGGACGACACGCCCTGCCTGGCCCAGCGGGGCGGGGTGCTGCGGCTGGCCCTGGCCTCCTCCCAGGGGCTGGTGCTGGCGCTGGACCTGGCCTGCATGCTGGTCGTCTACCACTTCAGGAGGAGCAAGGTCAGAGGTCACCAGGGGGTCGGGTGGTGGGGATTAAGGTGTATGTGTAGTGTAATGAATGTGAAGCGTACGTATGGTACGTGTGATTTAGTGCGTGTCTGGAGTAGTGCGTGTATAGGTGACCTGTGAGTGTGTATGTGGAGTGTATAACGTGTGTTTATTTAGTGTTTGTATAATTAGAATGCATAGTGTTTACCGGTAGGTACTGTAGATAAATATATGTATAGTTAGCATATATTGTATTCATAAGGATTGTGTACCTTAAATTGTATCGTGTCACCAAAATAATAAAGATGTATTTTTCTTTAAGATAAGATAAGATAAGATGTTACTTTATATATCAAGAGGCAAATTATAAGAGGTCATAACAAAAACAGGTTTTATTGTTGGCTCGTGGCTGTTGAGTGTAGAAATGATTATGGGTTCAAATGTTGACAGTAAATGAATAAGCAGGTGATAAAGGCACAAGATGTTCAGGGCTGTTTAAGGTACATTCAGAAACAGCCACCATAATTAACACAAATCTAAACGGATCACTATTTGCCTTCCTATAACGATCACGTCCTCTGGGTCTCAGTTTCATGACAAGGGACTTGAAAAAAGATGTTGTATGGAAGGAGAAGAAGACGAGGCGATAACCTCCTCTAAAACTACGGCTAAACGTGTCGAATCCCCGACGTGATTAAAAGTTTAAATCCCCGACGTGACTGCAGCTCGTGACAGTGGCTCCTAATGAAGTCCCGGTGGCCCGCCCCACCGGCCACAGCGCATGCCGTGAAGTCACACTCACCGGGTATTTCTAGACACGTGTGTCGCACCTCCGTCCTCCCACACTTTGCTCCATTGGTAGAAGCCCTGTCGGAGTTGCTCAAATGTTACATAAAAGAGATACAAACAAATATTAAGGGGTCACACTCTTCTTCTTATTATTTTGATGATGTTGTCTGAAGAGGAGTGCGAGCGAATGATAAAAAGATAAACAGCGATTCAGCAATTTCAGGGATGCTTTTTTATGTGTGTTGCGTGAAAGATCGTGAAATATCGACACGAGAACATTACAGACAAGAAGAAACTGAAAAGGACTAAAAAACCAAGAAGAGACGGTTGACAGGTGACAGCAGCACCAGGAGGGAGATGACTGGGTCAGGAAGGAGAAAGGGAGGGCTGGATGTGTGTGGAGTTGTTATTAATCAAATGATTGATACACATGATTCAGTTACAGACAGCCCCTGTCACGGAGTCTGTATCTCCTTCCATATAACTGTTGTTGTTGTTGCTGTTGTTGTTGGTGATGATGACCATGATGTTGCTGCCATGTACGTTATTATTGTCACCGTTAGCGAAGGATCTATCTGTCTACGATTAGACAGTGATATCTGATATCTTATTGATTCTGATGACAATAACCATAACGTGTCGCAGCAGTGTCCCCAGGGTTTCTAATATCTTATTTCTTATTTCTTCTCCCTCTGTCTGCGCCCGCCAGAGGATCCGAACGTCCGGTCTCGTCCTGGTGGAGGCCATCTTGTTTGGGGCACTGCTGCTGTACGCCCCGGTAAATCTCTATGTGTGTGTGTGTGTGTGTGTGTGTGTGTGTGTGTGTATGTGTGCGTGTCTGTGTGCTTGTGTTTGTGTGTTTGCATTCGTGCATGCATGTGCGTGCGTGTGTGTGCGTGTGTGTGTCTAACATCTTGTGTTGTTGTTGACGGTGATTGTGGGTTGGTTTAGTTTTTTTGGGGGGGCGGGCGTAGCTCGGAGGATCAGTGACAACAATTAAAACAATGCGGTATGATTTACACACACTATACTGACAATAACAACTATGGGGTATATATATCCAATAGGCAATGGGTTCGATCCCCAATGTCAAAAGCCTAACTGTACAGGCATGATGCCTATTCCCTACCTGCTCCTACTTACAGTCTCTGAATTCAAGGCAAGTTGCTTTGGATTAAAGTCTCTCCTAAATAATACAACTATAAATAGTAACTAGGATGAGATCAGAGGGAACGAGCCAATCAGCTTCTATTGAAGATTCTGGCGCAGTTAATCCTGCTCTTGGCAGGAGGAAGTAGAAGCAAAGAGCTTCAGAGCACTTCCTGGATGGATGGGGGAGGGAAGGGGGTGTGTGGGGGTGGGTTGAGTGAGGAGGGTGAGTTGAGTGGGTGTGGGTTCGGGGGAGTGTGATCCGATACTAGAAATAGTGGAGGGCCTTCTCTGCTCTCTGTTCTGGAGCGCTGCTGGCAGTGTTGGAAAGTTGGAATATGTGAGATACACACACAGGCACACATGCACGCTCGCACACACACACACACACACACACACACACACACACACACACACACACACACACACACACAC
>JAOPJO010000147.1:19186895-19198132 GCA_027123675.1 Molva macrophthalma
CACACACACACACACACACACACACACACACACACACACACACACACACACACACACACACACACACAAAGGCATGTGCACACACACACAGGCATGTGCACACACACACACACACACACACACACACTCACATACACACACACACACACACTCACACACACACACACACGCACATAAGCACACACACAGACACCCAGACAAAACAAACATGCACCCACACACACAAACACACACCAACACACACAAAAACAACCAAACATACACCCACACAGGCATTTGCACACACACACACACACACACACTTACGTAAATACAGACACAGACACACAAAAACACAAACAAACACACCACCATAACCATTTCCTCCAGTTGACTCAAGCTGTGCTAGTGGTTGATTGTCATTTCGCAGAGTGCTCCCGCTGGCACGCTTATTCTCACTGGTTCACGTCTGCTGGAGCGTTCTCCTGCTGCGTGAGGGATGGCGAGCACGTGGCCACGCACGTTTCTCTTCTTCCATCCCCTCGTCGAGTCGTAGTAAGATGGCTCCCTAGCAGCAAACACTCTTAAGAACTATGAGATAAGGAAGCTGTGACGCCAGAGGTCCAGCGTCTGTCTCCGCTTCTCTTTGGGTGGCTTTCTGTTTGTTTTATTTAACGAGAAGAACACTTATTGATACGTTTGTTTTCTTAACGAGAAGAACATTTGGTGATCATTGAGTGTTCATTAGCTATGCATTCTGTGAGCGGAGATTGAAGGCTGTGGTCAAGGCATTTGTTTTTCCGTGACATACTGTATTCACCACCACATACTATTAATCTTAACCTCTATTGAGAAACAAGCGCCCACCATGGCCGCAAGTGGTACTGCGTATGGATTTGTCCCGAGGCCATTTGCTGAAGGTGAACGTAAACAATGATGAACCATGATGAGAGAACAAGAAAAGGTTGAACAAATCAATCCTTAAAAGATGTCCCCCTAGCCAGGCGGTCGTCCTTTGCATCTTTGCCTTCCTCCTAAGCAACGGCCAAGCCCTCCCCCCTCCCGGTCCTCTCTTCTGCCCCTAGTTCCTGTCCAAGGGGACCCAGGCCCGGGAGGACATCGCCACAGAGGCTTACGAGGAGGAGCTGGACATGGGCCGCTCTGGCTCCTACCTCAACAACAGCATCACCTCGGCCTGGAGCGAGCACAGCCTGGACCCCGAGGACATACGGGTGAGCAGGGTTAGCCCAGAACGTCCTGAAACGCGCTCATTAGCAACTCAGGTGCCATGATAGTCCTTGATTTGGACCATAAAAACACACTGGGTTTTTTTATTTGTTTAATTCAGGGGACAGTCTGGTAGCGGGGTGTCGAAAAGATCAAAGCCGAACGTTAACAGCCTACCTGCAGGCCTCATTGAGTTAGATGGCCTCACCCTCTTCCTGCTCATTAATGACCTGTCTCTGAGCTCACTGGGTGCTGCTTTGATTGGCCACTGAGTTAATATTCACTGAGTAATTCAAGTGTGAGAGTGTGGGGTGGAGTGTATTCCGTTGTACTTGGTACATACTGCCAATAAAGGTCCTCGTGTCTTGAATGAACTTGGATTGCCCTTTCATGTACAAACACTTTCAATTCCAAACCACAGCATTCTCTCCCCAGACCAGCCGAGCAGGTCAAGGGGCCAGCCAATGCGACAGAGTGCCAGCCTATATAGACGTTGGGGATCTACAATACGTGACATGAACCTTTAACACATCTTTCCTTGATGTGGAAGTCTCGGTTGACTTGCAAGGAAAGACCCGACCAAGGCAACCTGACCAAACCTCATAAAGGACAAATGTAGCCGACAACAAGCTAGGTCTAAAATAAATAAGAGGTCATAGAGGAAAGGAAAGAACAGCTTGTGAAGTGGGCGTTGAGCAGTTGTTTAGCATCGCTAGACACATTTAGAGGTGATGCAGGTGGCTGTGTAACAGCAGGTGCTTCAAAATGGAGGTGGACTTTCAGTTGTGCTTTGTTCCAGCAAATGAGTTCACCTCCTTCCTTCCTTCCCTCCATCCTTCTTCCCTCCCTTCCTTCCTTCAATCCTTCCTTTTTTTTTAGATTCCGTCCTCCCTCCCATCCTCCCTTCCTTTCTTCCTTCCTTCCTCGGTGCCTTCCTTCCTTTTCTCCATTCCCCCTTCCTCCTCCCTTCTACCTCCCTCCTTCCCTTCTTCCTTCTTTCCCCCCTTTCTCCCTTCCTCCCTTCCTTCCTTCCTTTCCGGCCTCCTCCCTGCTCAGCTAGAAGACAGGAGCGTGACATGCTAGAGAGGTGTTGTTGGGACTTCATATTATATAATTCCACGTGCTGCAGCTGCTCTTCCTGCAGCTGCTGTTTGAATGTTTTTTTTCTGGTTTTACTTTGTAGGTCGTATAAATACCTATAAAGCATGTGACAGCCAATAGAATTCTGCCAGCTTTACCGTAGTGGTGATCATGGAGGAGAATGAAATGTGTTGTTGATTTGCTTGGTCCCAAAAGCCTGACTCCCACGCTTCAACCGCTTTCAATAGCTTTTGTCTGTATAGATGCTTGCTAGGTTCTGAACATTAAAATGTATATTTTTTGTGGTATAACGTGGGCCTGTGAAGCCCTTTGAGACGTTCACTGGGACTAAGGGCTAAACAAATAAAATGGACTTAACTTGACACTAAAGAATGAGTCCCCCTTTCACACATCACGTCTATTCCGGTGGTGCCCAACCTTCTTGGGGCCAGGGAGACTTGATCACGATAACGGCCAGTAATTCATCACACACACTTAAAGTTGTAGGGCATGATTATGAGCAGAGTGTCAGAAAAGTATCACATGGCTACAGGTTCGTTCAAATCAGACATGGCGACTGCATGGTTTGTCAAATATGCACTGGAATAGAGCCAGAAGTTGCATTACGCGTAACAATGAATTCAACAATAAAGCAAATCATCCATAACAATTATATCAATGACCTATGGATTATGTATTTCATTCCACAAAATTCCACGGCACATTGGTTGGGGCAAAAACGAGGGCCTCGTGGGATCATTTAGCGGGAACCACTGGCCTCTTCTTCCCCCAGGACGAGCTGAAGAAGCTGTACGCCCAGCTGGAGGTGTACAAGAGGAAGAAGATGCTGGCCAACAACCCGCACCTGCAGAAGAAGCGCAGCTCCAAGAAGGGCCTGGGCCGCTCGCTGATGCGGCGCATCACGGAGATCCCTGAGAGCATGCAGCACGTGCACCGCCAGTGCAGCCGCGAGGACGCCAGCGAGCACGGCAGCAACCGCAGCACGCTGAGGAGGAACCCCTTCGACCCCAGCCACCACCACCACCACCACCACCACCACCCGCACCCGCACCCGCACCCGCAACCGCACCACGGTACCCCCCCCGACGCACTCTTCTGACGCTGTCTTCTGAAGCGACTCGCAGTGGCTTGTAGAGAGCACCGGCGCCACTTAAAAGTTCTTGGTTTCTTTTTGTTTCTATTAAGTCATTTAGTAGTCTCGGAAGACGAAACATTGCGCAGGCCACTCGCCGTGAGAGACTAGTCGTTTAGCGGTCACTTTTATGGGAGGTGGACTTCCAGTTTGGCTTTGTTCACCTTATCCCCCCCCCCCCATGTCTAAAAGCATGTCTAAAATCCGTACCCATCGGGCAGGACGGTGTCATGTTTTGGGTGAAAGGTTACCAAAAGGTTTGATCCTCATGCCTGAAGGTAGGCATCGAGATGCCTTACCCTGCTCCTTCATCTGCATCCGCTGTGAGTCGCTTTGGATAAAAGCCTCTGATAGATGACTGAACATAAATATAAATAAGAAAACCGTCTTTCATCTATCGGTCACATGCTTGAGGAATACAAAATTATTATTTTTGCCTTTGGTTATGGTCCACATCAAACAGAACAATAATTCATAACTGCAACTATGTTTTTAACTGTAACTACTTACTACTACTAATAGTAGTCCTACTTATACTATTACTACCAATATCTATGGAAATCAAACAGGCAAATTCAGTGACCTCTTTCAAAGGGCAATCAAAAACCTACGTTGTTAATGTAGCTTTTACTCAATGACAAATGCTGTTGGAAATGTTTTTATATATTTTGATATTTTATTAAATCTTTTTTAAAGTAGCATTTTATTTGTCTTACTCTCTTATATAAATAAAGATATTATTATTATATATTATTATATAGATCAGTATTATTATTATTATCATTACCACTACCACTACTACAACTACTACTAGGCCTACTACTACTACTACTACTGATGATGAAAAGATGAAGACGATGATACGTGATGATAACGTTGATGAAACATTGTTTTTATACAGCATTTTTCTAAACGCATTTGACATAATGAGACATGAAATACAGTAAAAGCAAAACAGTAAGAGTATTAAAACACAAAAAAAAGGACTACCGAATACAGTCCGTGGCTCTATCAAAACATCACTCTGCCATTTTGTTGATCTCCTTCGTAGGCAAGTCCAAAGAGGACTCCCTCAAAGCCAACCTGCAGGCGCTGAAGAAGTCCCTGAGCTACGACCACGTCTGTGACCAGGGCTCCGTCCCCGCGGGCAACGACGGCTCCTGCGCGCGGGGAGACAAAATGGCGCCCGCGGGGGGGAGCGTCGCCGGCGAGGGCTCCCTCCTCGGCTCTCTGATTGGCCGCGGGAGGCACGGCGGCAAGCGGTCGGCGGCGGCGTCGGCGGAGACGCCGGCCACGCCCCCTCCCAGGCTGGAGGCGGCCGAGTCCACCGAGTCTGTGCCGCTCTTCTGGAAGTCGGCCAGCGCCCACAACCTGACCCACGAGAAGAAGTCCTCGTCCGTCTCGTCCTCCTCCTCCTCAGGGGTCCACCTGCGGACCTCCATCATGCAGAAGTCCCTGAGCGTGATCGCCAGCGCCAAGGAGAAGATGCCCGGCCTGGGGGGCAAGACGCACGGCGCGGAGGACGCCGGCAGGAAGGGCTTGAAGGGACGCATGCTGTCCGAGGTGGACGAGACCCCTGAACACTTCCCCAAGATGATCATCAGCCAGTCGGTGGAGTACTCCAAGACCCCGCTGAAGATGGGCATCATGAAGCAGCAGGTAGGCTAGTAGCGCCCCATTACAGTTCATTGCTGTCATGTTTCACCCCGGTAATTATCACTATAGCCATGAATAATGATGTCATTTGATATCATGAATTAAGGGATACCCCATAAAAAGATGCGTTTTCTTTTGTGTTTTTACTTATTTAGTTATTTATTAACTAATTACACTTTGACCTAAAGAGACTTTTATAGTTTTACAAATTGCTCTCATTAACGCACAAACTGATTTGTAATCTCAATTAACAACGTGATCACCTCGTGGATGTGTGATGCCCTGAATGAATGAACATCACTCACTGAACGTCCCGCCCAAACGATCAGGTGAGCGGCAGCCAGCCCTCCATCTGCTCGGAGCCGGGCCGGAACCTGTACGACCTGTCCGAGGTGTGTCCCTGGGAGCAGGAGGAGGCCCAGACACCCACCGAGGGGAAGGCCCAGAAGCATGTGTCCATCGCCCCCGAGTCCCCAGGGGGCCCCGCGGCCGCGCGCAGGGGCAGCAACACGGGGAGCGTCAAGGGCAGCCGCTCCTCCGCCTCCTGGTCCCAGCGGACGGGCCAGTCCCCCGCCAACCGGCGCCGCTGCTCCCGCGACAAGGGCGGAGACAAGCGCGACGAGACGCGGGAGGCGGGCAGGAAACAGCCACGCTCGCCCCGGTCGCCCCTCCCGCTGAAGCCCGACGTCTCGCCCTGGGCCTTTGACGAGCCGGCGCCGCAGCCGCCGCCGCCGCCGCCGCAGACCCCTGGCCTCGCGGTGGGGCTAACGGTGGGGGGGAAGCAGGCGCTGATGGACTCCATCTCCCCAGACAGGATCCGGCGCAAGAAGAGCGTGACGCCCACCGACGGGAAGCCCAAGGCCATCCACTCAGACCACTCCAAGTCCACGGGCAGCCTGCTGCAGCCGCCCTCCCTGATGGTGGAGATCTGCCCCTGGGACTACCACCAGCAGCACCCCGACACCGACACCGACACCACCACCACCACCACCACCACCCCCGGACCCCCGTCGCCCCAGCGGGAGAGGAGCTGCAAGAGCCCCATCACGCACGCCAAGCGCAAGCGCAAGGGCTCCTGCTCCTCCAACGCGTCGCGGGCCGAGCGAGAGAAGGGCCGGGAGAAGAGCAAGGAGAGGCGGGGCAGCTCCGCCAGCAAGCCCCCGGCGTCCGAGCGGCGACGGGTGAGCCAGTCGTCCGAGGGGGGCAGCGGCGGTCCGCGGTCGGGGAGGCGCCGGAGCTCCACGCGAGACGCCCGCGAAGCGGCGGCGGCGGCGGCGGTGGAGATCAGGAGGGCGGAGGCGTGTCCCTGGGAGGCGGAGCAGCAGCAGGCGCCATCACCCGCCGCCCAGCATCAGACTAAACCCTCGCCGGAGAGGAACAGGGGCTGCTCGTCCCCGCGCGCAACTTCCACAGCGCCTCCGGTGGTGAGTGGTGCCAAGATGGCCGACGTGTGTCCCTGGGATTTCGAGGACGCGGACTCCGGGAGCCAGGCGTGAGGAGAAGCCAGCGTGAGGGTTTTGTAATGTTCCTTGACGGAACCCATGTGGAACAATGCAGGAACTTGTGAAGCCGGACTCGGGCCCTTAAGAAGTGCTCATCCTTTTTTCTAAAAAGGTGAAAAATCAAAAGATGGGAACGCCATATGACGACATTTAAAAACAAAACAAAAAAAATCATCTGTGGCCCATTCGTTCATTCTGATCAAAAAAAGTTTTCGTTAAACGGCAACAAAGTGTTTTATTATGTTACTGTATTATTATGCAACTTTAAAGTCACTTTATCTTTGAGGTAGGGAAATGTTTAGTCTGCACCATTTCTTGCACATTTTATCCATTTTACATTGTGTGTGTAATGCATTGCAACGCATAGAGTACGTTTGAATCAAACCGAATAATTCCCACCAGCACACTTTAAGGTTTAAATAGCTATGTAGAGTTGTTCAACAGAGACGATGAGAGAGGCATGATAAGCCAATCTGACAGTTGATGAAACACACTCAAGGAACACTCTTATTCCAATTTGGAGTATTCAAGACAATTCTGGGACTGACATGGATTTAATAATCAATATTCATTCAGATAAAAGGAGAAAGTAAAGATGTGTGGAAGAGGCAACAAGCTTCGCTCAGAGTCCTGAGAAACAGATGCAGTGGCAGCCATGCCTTAACTAATGGCCAAGTGAATAATTGATAGCATGAAGATGGAATATTTTACTGACATGGCAAGGCATGGTACAAGGGACTATAGTACCGTCTCCTAACCATGATTTACCGGCGTCCACATATAACGTCGTCAACAGCCCTAGCATGTGGTCCAGTGTTGCATCCCGACCAGTCGGTGTGTATTGGTTCTCCTGTGGTCCGATATGGCAGTGAAAATGTTTGATGTTGTCGATGGTTAGCTGTCCAACCCCCCCCCCTATGTAACGAACGTGTGCTTCGACCACATTCTGCATCGAGTGCTGTCAGTGGTGTACACTTTAATGTGTGACTAGAGCGCTGTTTACCGTGAACATTTCAACATTTTAAAAACCAGGACCAGATCTCTATGGCTGATTGGCTTGGTAGTGTTGTCTTCTTAAGGACTTGTCTACACAAACAACAGCAGACACGCAGAAACACACACCGTGTGTGCATGTTGGGCGTGCTCCACGTACAGACGGTCTACGACACACTGGTGTGTATGCGGGTCATTTTGTGGGGTGCATTTTTGGGGGTTTTTCTTTGAGACAATCTTTAAGGGCCAAATCCGAACCTTGTTTGGGTGAGCTGAATAATTCATTGTTTCACTCGGTCCGTCTTACGTCTGCTTGAACGCACATCTTCAGGCTCACCATGCTGGGATAATGCACGGGAGTGGGCGTGAATGCAACTGAGGGGTGGGGAGAGTGTGTAAGCATTACTATGGGAATTTGTGTGCACATGCATGGCTTTCTGCGCATGTGTTTCTGTGTTGGTGTGTGTGTGTGTGTGTTTGTTTGTGTGTATGTGTGTGCTTGTGTGTGTGTTTTTGTGTGTGTGTGTGTGTGTGTGTTTGTGTGTGTGTGTGTGTGTGTGTGTGTGTGTGTGTAAACTGGTATACCATATATATACATATAATACATATTCATATACATTAATTTTCTTCTGAATCTGATTATACATTTTGTTGTTTTCCTGCTTTGTACTGATTTCATGCATGAACAAAGCCTCATAAGAAATGTCTTAGCTAACATAAAACAACATTCCTATTAAACTAGCAGCACTTCCATTGTAAACAACTCACCTGCATTATGCTCCAAACCATGTAGTCCATCCAGCTTTATCTCCTGCACTTTGTGGGAACGGTGTTATACAACATTGGATGTTTTATTTCATTGTTAATCACCTGGAAAAAAAGAGAACACCTTAAAATTACAAAATGACCAAAAAACCTTTTATGGACACAAAGACCATTGTTGACGAGCCAATCAAATCAAATCAATTAATGTATGAACTCGTGTTTCTATATCAACAATGCAAGTTGTTACTCCAAAACAAAACAAACATTTACACATTTAATGACAAAAAATACAATGTGATGCACACTTTATTTGTAAACCACGGCCTCATGCTCATATCTTTGTTTTTATCAGAGGACTTTATAGACAATATGTAAAAGTATTACTTGCGCACTAATTGTATTGTATGCCAAACAGATACTATGAGCTGTTGTAGACTCCACAATGGAATATTTCTGTTGTACATTCAGATCGTGTTCTGTTGTAATTGCATGTAAATAGTACAAATGTACAATAAATATTTCTAGCAAACCTTACCGTGATAGGCTTATTCGTCCCTTTATCCTAAACTAAATTGTGCATGTGAATAATAACTGAGCTAATATCCGTTTGTATAATCTTAATTCAAATAGGACTGTATTTGAGCTCACGCCTATAGTGATTCTTTTTTTTTTTTTGGTACAACATTGCCCCCTACTGAATACTTTGACATGTTCCTGCACCTGCTCTTATTTGGCAGGTTAGTTCAGTTAGTTCAGCTCTTGAAAAAAACTTGTCAAGCAATAGTTCAGATCTACATTACTATTATGAAGAATGAGTGGAGATTAAGTTGAAAATGGATAGACAAATAAGGCAGGGCATGGAATGAAAGAGCAATATAAGCAAGAGTAGTCTACAGAACGGTACTTCAATAATTACTATTTTGTTTTAATTAAATAATACAATTAATAAACAAAAATAAAAACTCGCACCGCATAAAATGTAGTTCAGTTGTTTTCTATTCGTTATTTCTACGTGCTTGTTCCGTCTAACGTCATCGATGCAGCATCGGACAGGACTAGGAGTGTCCCTCCCGTTTCCTCTTTCAGAGCTCACACACAGCAGTCGGTGACTGAGGAAGAGACGCCACCAAGGACCAGACGCATCTCACCAGACCTCTTCTAGCCTTAACTGTTACTTGACTTTCAAACCAAACAGAAATCATCATGGGTAACGTCCAGGTACGTACGACTCTTCAGAGCATCATGCAAAGTTGTTGTTTTTGTCAAATACTAGCTAACATAAATACAAACTACTTTATTATATGTCATAGCTACTACGAACCATTATTTATGGTTAGGACAACGCAAGAGAATTGAGCGAATATGCTTTTTATTTTTTGGGTCATAAACAAATCTGCCTCGGTTTGGAAGATTTCAACTCGCAGATTAAAGAACCTTTGGATGAATCACGGGAAATGTGGGTACAAAGTAACAAGGTGGGCTCGGGGCAACGCAACACCATGTGGAATTTGTAAAAGTCACGAGTAGGCCAATTCCTCCTGGTCGATCAATGAGGCCGCATTGTGTTCCACGGGGAGTGGGCGAGGACGAGAGAGGAGGAGGACGCAGCCTCAGCCACCACAGTATATCAATACACTGCAGGCAGCTGCTCCCTCTCGCATGACTCAGCTAGTCCGGGCTGCACCCTTTTTAAAACGTAAATGTAAACAAATGACCTCACTTGTTTGATCACCAGTCAGAGCATATACCCTATTGGGCGAGAATTTCCATGTCTCGTGTTTTGTTTGTTCCCCAGCCTACCATCGTCCCTTTCGAGGAGTTTGATGTTATAGCCGACATCAAGGCCCTGAGACAATCCTGCAAAGGCTTAGGTAAGTTGGATGATAATTGGTTGCATTTAATGCCTGTTAACTTTAACTTTGATATAATGAACTCAAGGTTTATATGACTTTCCAGGGACGGATGAGGTAGCAATCGTTGAGATCCTGGCCAACCGCTCTGCTGCCCAGCGTATGGAGATAAAACAGGCCTACTTGGAAAAATATGATGACGTGAGTATTTAACCTTCATCCACTGGGATTCCAACCCTTCTGCATCTCTCTCTCTCCCCTCTATTTCTCTACCTCACTCTTTCTCTCTCATCACTTCCGGGCTCTTCCTCTTATTGTCTTCATATCATTCATTGTGTCATTCATCCTCTTTCCCTCTTTCCCTCTCTCTCCCGTGCTCTCTCTCTCTGTCTCTGTTTCTGTCTCTCTCTCTCCCGTGCTCTTTGTCTCTCTCTCTCTCTGTCTCATTTTTTCTCTCTCTCGTTCTCTCGCTCTCTCGCTCTCACTCTCTCACTCTCTCTCTCTCCCGTGCTCTCTCTCTCTGTCTCTCTTTGCTGCTTATTGTCATCAGAATCATACCATTGTTCAACATAATCAGTCATTCTCTCTCCCCTCCTCCCTCCATCCCTCTCTCTAACTCTAACTCTCTCTCTCTCTCTCTCTCTCTCGCTCTCTCCCCCCTCCCTTGGCCCAGGAGCTAGAGGAGGTGCTGCGGGGCGAGCTGACCGGGAGCTTCGAGAACGGCATCGTGGCCATGCTGGACCCCCCCCATGTGTACGCCGCCAAGCAGCTGAAGAAGGCGGTGCAGGGAGCGGGGACGGACGAGGCGGTGCTGGTGGAGATCCTGTGTACCGCCAGCAACCAGGTGGGGCAGGGGCCGGGGATCAGGGCTGGGCGGGGCCGAGGACCAGGGCTGGGTGGGGACCAAGGCTGGGTGGGGACCAAGGCTGGGTGGGGACCAGGACTGGGTGGGGGCCGGGGGCCGGGTACCAGGGCTGGGCAGGGGCGGGGGACTGGGACCAGGGCTGGGTGGGGGCCGGGTAGGGGACTGGG
>JAOPJO010000147.1:19201221-19215411 GCA_027123675.1 Molva macrophthalma
TGCATTTTGTGTTTACTTGTTATCTTTGTCTTATATTTAAATTTGTTTGATGATCTGAAACATTTAGGTGTGACAAAAAAATAAGAAATCAGGAAGGGGGCAAACACTTTTTCACACCACTGTATATATATATATATATATATATGTGTGTGTGTGTGCTTGTGTGTGTCTTCCCTAGTGAGGTGTGCTAAAAACCCTCAGCTGTTCTTTGCCCGACGACTCAACGCAGCCATGAAGGGCGCCGGTACAGACGAGGATACACTGATCCGCATCATCGTTGGCCGCTCGGAGGTAAGCACGCATGCGCACGTGTGTGTGTGTGTGTGTGTGTGTGTGTGTGTGTGGTGTGTGTGTGTGTGGGTGTATGCATGGGTATTTGCGTGTGCGTGTGTCTGTGTGTGTGTTTGTGTGTGTGTGTGCGTATGTGTGTGTTTGTGCTGTTTACATTTGTAAATGAATCATACATTTGTATGATGTTTTAATGTTTAATTACTGAACAGTTTTAATTTGTATAAATGTTTAAATAAATCAATGTAAATATTTATTTGGTTCATTGTAATTGAAGGCTCTTCTCTCTCTGACTCTCTCTCGCTCTGTCTCTCTCATGCTCTCTGTCTCTCTCTGTCTCTCGCTCTCTGTCTCTCTCTCTGTCTTTCTCTTTCTCTCTCCCCTATCCCTTCTCCCCTTTCTCTCTCTCCTCTCTTGCTCCCCACTCCCTTCTTATTGTCTTCACAATAATAACATAATCAGTCATAATCTCTTGCTGTCTTTAAACCTGTTGAATTGTATGATTTGTGAAAGCATGGAAATCAATTAGCTTTTATTTTGTTGATTTGACCTGATAAGGTTGACCTGGAGACCATCAAGGACATGTACCTGGAGAAGTACGATGTCACGCTGAAGGACGCTCTGGACTCGGAGTGCGGTGGCGACTTCAAACGCCTGCTGATGGAGATCCTGCACTAAGCTTAAACATAAACATGCAAACTGTCCATGCCCCTGTTTAGCCTTCCCTCTGAACTAGACCTGAGAGTGTGCTTCTACTGGACCAAAAGGTTCAGCTTCGCTCGCGTTCTCATTCTTTATGCTTCATCTTCTTCTGTTTTTTATGCTTCTTCTTCTTCTCCCTTGTCTGTACTATCAACTGTCACTTAGTCTTTCCTTTTAATTGCCATTGTTGATGGTTTGACGCAACTCAACTAATCTTACTCAATACACCCAACCTGGTGCGATCTAAAGTCTGATAATCTGTATTAATCCAGCAGTAGTTTGGCCATCAAACAGTCTATATATTACACTATAACACATTATATAACATTGCCCTTGCGTTATTTACATTACACAGAACAAGAAAAAAGCTTAAACGCTTGAGTTTATGTACGCTTCATAACTGGGCTCGTGGTATATTCACATTCTGTGTATCGGTGCTTGTTTGAATCAGTATTACTGACATATATTGTGGAACATAATGTAGCCAAATTATACTTTTGAAAGCCTTATGCATATCAGGTGCATATCAAACGTGATTGGCTAGCCCTACTAAATCTGACATATATATCATAAGTTAATTTTGTGCTGAAAATAACCGCTGGGTGTTATGACCTGTATTGCTCCCCCCCTCCCCCCTCCCCCCGCCAGACTAGTAAGGACACGCCGCGGTGTCTTCAGCAATACTGTTTGTGTCTTCATCCTAACCCATTGCAATGCGCCTTTTAAATCCACTGGAATAATCACAGCGTTAATGCTGACCGCGGTAACTGTGGAATCTAGTCGTCTAATATGTTCCCTTTTTAACAACTACCTTCTGCTACCTTTATACGCCTTTACGCGGCATTGTTGTAGTACACCACACTGAGGCCTTGTCGCCGATACAACAGTAGCAGCGCACTTTATCTTCCTGTGGATACAAGCGTCACTCAAGTGCCCAATGACTAGCTCAGATATCACAATCCATTATAACGTAATGCGTTAACATAATGTGTTGTTATATATTTCAAGATATGGAAGACCAAAATTAACTTTGCAAAACATGCAGATTTATACACCATATCCCGTGTGGGATTTTTAACTTAATTTGGGAGCGTGACATCTATTAACCAGTCACACGGTTTTCTAGTCCCAGCCATAAAACTGCCCTTTTACACATTTACAGTGGCTGGTCTGCATCTTTTAATGCTTTATTTATTAACAAATAAAAAACAGCTCTTTATTACACTTTTAAATTCCTAGTCGACATTCCTGTCTAACCGGATCAATGTGTAGTCCTATTTCAGTCTTACAAAGTTTCTGAGAAGTTAGAGTATATTCAGACAAACCGACTAACTCACAGATTTTGAATGTAACTATTTATTCATTAAATTATACATTGGTGATGCACTAACATGCATATTGAATATGTATTAAGGCCTCAATATTCCACACGTGAAACAATACGTACATGCTATTAATAAATTATAACGTGAAACCAAAAATCCAGCGTGTGTTATTTCCTTGTCCGCCAGAGGGCGGTATAGTACTGTGTTTAACTGAGTCCCAGGCCTGCTAAATAGCATGACATGAATTCTTATTTAATTTTTTTACTTCCAAATCAGCCATTTTTTACAATTTAGTTATCGTGGGGGTTACGGTTATTCTCTGTACTATATTACAAACAGTAGGCCTGCCTCTTTATTTGTTAACATTAGCCTACTCTTGTGGTTATTCAAAACTATGAGTCCTACTACCAACTACCAGTCCCTCCCAGGTGTACAAGATGGATGTGTTTGACTTAAGTGGATTCTCCATCCTCCTGTGTCAGGGTCCAGTGAGCCGATGCAAGCCGGACATGTTTTTAGTGGTTAGCACTAGACATTTACCATCAAACATTTCAATGGAAGCAGCCAAACAGTGGGTTCACAGCGCCTTAGAAGAGAGCAAACAAGCTGCCAAACTGCTTCCAGATGAACCTGAACCAGTTTATCTCACTCACTCTCTCCCTTTGTCTCTTTATCCCTCTCTCTCATTCTTCCTCCTCTCTCTATTTATCTTTCCCTTTCTTTCTCTAAATAGTATCCATGTATGGACAACAATGGCCTTTTGCTGTCCACATTTTGCAGACACTTTTATCCAAAGCGACTACAGCGAATTACAATTCGTGTCACAAGTAGCGTCATTTCGGTTCCCTGCGACTTCCCAAAAGAAAACTTATCATTGGAAGTTATTTTCACAGGTCGAGTCGATGAAAGGGGTCAAACAAAATCGCAGTATTTAAAAGACTCAAAGTAGGAGAAGAGAATCATACTCGACTAAATATTATAACCTTTGGACACGAATATGAATTCAAACAGATTCGGAACCAAGTAGTGTGTGTGCGTGTGTGTGTGTTTGTGTTTGTTTTAACAGCACCATTGGTAGAGTCCATGCACGTGAGACACCTATCTGTTTCATTGTAATTCCAGAAGGCTTCATGTTCATCTTTAACTTCTGCTCAGCACATGTTGTCCAGGCCCGTAATGAAGGTATAATAACCTTGTTCTGAACAGTTCTCAGCCTGTTGAGTTGCTGCTCAGAGATCCACATCTATCTGCCCAGAGCTTCTGGTTATATCAAGGGAATCAAAGTAGGCCTATCACTAAACACACCATGCTGAACACATGGAGAAGAAAAAACACATGCAATCTGGAGTCCGTATGGGACCATTTCAAACTGTTTTCGAGCTGTTTTTACTCCTTTTAAAAGACATTTAATCCCTAATGTAGCCTTTAATTTTTTTTTCTTTTTTGTGGCCGTGATCAGGTTTTGAATTGGCTGGTTTCCATGTAGTTAAAAACCACAAGGGGTCATAGACTAATCGTTACCATACTGTTTTGAAATTGAATCATTCTCTGTGCAGGTTAGGTAGATAATCCCCTCTCTCACACCTGGCTTGTGTTATGCAGTGTGATAACACACTAGCAGGGCATGGGTACCAAACATTGCTGGGTGTTTGTCAGTTGGTTGTATGACTATTCCCTGTTTTATTGTTTCCAGACGGCCATAACTCACCTGCTCTCCCCTCATGCCTCAATTCAAATTCAACTCTTTGTTTTCACAGTTAGCTGTTCTGTTTTATGCTGGTTAGTTACTTCGTTTTTAGGCTAGTTAGTGAGCTAGTTTTTAAACGTGTTGTTGCAGTAGTTAAATATTATTTTGTCTAGTTAATCTAGCTATTTTTATACTAGTTTGTTTGTTTATTCAGTAGTGAGTTAGCTAGTTTGTATGAGAGTTCCTACATAGTTCCTTAGTTCCTATGCTATTCCTATGCTAGTCCCTTTGCTAGTTCCTATGCTACTTTATAGCTAGACGTCTACGCTACTTCATATGCTATTCCTATGCTAGTTTATATGCTAGATGTCTACGCTACTTTATATGCTATTCCTATGAAATTTCTACTAAGTGCCTATGCCAGTTCCTATGCTAGTTCCTATGCTAATTCCTGGGCTAGTTCCTGGGCTAGTTCCTGGGCTAGCACCTACATTAGTTCCTATGCTAGTTCCTATGCTAGTTCCTATGCTAGTTCCTAAGCTAGTTCCTACGCCAGTGCCTATGCCAGTTCCTACGCTAGTTCCTATGCTAGTTCCTATGCTAGTTCCTAAGCTAGTTCCTAAGCTAGTTCCTATGTTAGTTCCTGGGCTAGCACCTATGTTAGTTCCTATGCTAGTTCCTATGCTAGTTCCTGGGCTAGCACCTACGCTAGTTCCTATGTTAGTTCCTGCACAATTTCCTATGCTATTTGAAGTTTGACAAGGCAACACAGGACAAAGCCAGAGGGTCTTGGTTTTATTCTGGTTAGGTTGGATTTCTTCGATCTTTGATAAAAGGTTACCATAATCGTGCCATATATACGCCTGTAAATAAACGCTCCCCACCTCTTTAGAAGTATTGTTTATCCCAAGACATGCGCTATAGAGTAACTGAAGAGAGAGGAGTGATGAGGGGATTGAGTGGGTAGTGTGGAGGGGGGGTCACCACTTCAAAGAGCTGGGTTCGAAGAAATGAGCGATTTCAACGACTCGTTTTCCCAGAGCACACAAAAGAATCACAAGTTTTGTTCAACCTCCTGCGGAAACAGAACCACGGCAGTAAAGACCGTTTGGTGGGTGGATGTGTGTGTGTGTGTGTGTGTGTGCGAGGTGACCGCTCATACTGTTTACTGGCACTCTAATAGAATTTTCAACTGTTTTGATTCATGGCAAAGAACCCCGGCTCTTTTGATGCTTCATGCAAAACATCTGCAGCCTGCTTCTGCTAGCAAGCAGCACCTGTGTTTGATTGAAGCCACGTCTACACACCTCCTTGCTGACGTTGAGGCATGGACTATGGACAATGTTTGAGATGAGGGTTTTCTTTCTGTTACGGTTCACAGTTTTGTTTTTTGGGGGGTTTAAGGTCCAACATGTGTAGACCTACCCGCACAAGTCAGGTCAAGTCACAAATCAACCGCGCATATATAGCCTTTTATGACAGTTACAGTGTCTGATACTTTGTGTAGGCCTACTTGTGTGTCTGACTGTGTGTTCAGCAAATGCATGCCAGTGTGACCACAGCTGATGCCTTTGAAATAAAAAAGAACTTACTACTGGTGTCAATCACAGAAAAATGATTGCAACATTATTGCAAATTCCAAATACAGCAGACCCATGCAAGCTGAACACAGAAGCAACCGCAAAACACATCTGGCAAAACAAATTACTTTTTATTGGATTCACTTAAAAAATAAAAAAAATGTACACTTAATTACAGTTTGGATTGGTCAACTTGTGCCGGAGTTTGGGTTCAACCCCTTGTTTACCATAACTTTCCACTACCAGTGGGCGAGTGGAGCGGCAGGGCTCTGGTCGAACACATGGATGTTCTTTAAGTTGAAAATATTCATAAAGTGGTTGTTAAACAAGGACTTCAGTGGTAATGGGCATTACAAAATAGGGGCTAACTTGAAACACATGCTCACCGAAAAAACACTCGTAAAATTGAACCAGGATGTTCATTCTCTCTGCAGGAAGAAAAAAGCCCAGCTACATAAAGAACAGACAAATTACATGGAGATCATGAGAACTACAAATCCTGAACCACTACTCTTGGACTAAAACCTTCATTCCATTGATGTAATTACAGATAATAGAGAGCAGGAAGCTATTATTTTATATACATTTAATTATAAAAGTTTTTAACATTAAAATATACCTGCTATAACTATTAGATATGAATATTAATTCATAATAAGAAATGTCTATGATAGTTTAATTTATCACAAACATAAATTAAACTTGGCGGACCTTAACAAATGATGTAATATTGACTAATAACAGGATATATGTCCTTCAAAAATATACAACATTAACCGAGGTAAACACATTTCGTACCCTCTCAGTTAGCCCAGCATGCTACACCGCCACCCAGAGGATCGATACCCCACTTCCTGTCTGGTGACTGATCTGGTTGACGCGCCCGCGCACGCAGTCCAAGGTGAAGAACACTGCTGTGCCGTTCCGCACCTGGAAGGACGCCCGCAGAGCCACACTGGCCCAATGGCTGCCCTCGGGCATCTGCCCTCCAACCTGCTGGCTCAGCAGGATGGGTTTCCCTCCCTCCACCATACCTCTCTCTCCCCCACCCTCCCCCCGCCTCTCTGGGTCGCCCCGCCTGAGCAAGGTCACCTTCAGCAGGCTGCAGGAGTGGATGAGTTTGAGGTCCAGTGCCATGCTGGCCGTGCCGCTCTCCCTGAAGATGAAGTCTCGTTTCTGCTCTCTGGGACCCTTCACCGTCATGGCCATCTGGGGGACCTGGGGCGTGGTCTGGTGGAAGAACAGGGGTTTGTTGCGGACGGCCCCGGACAGGAGGCCCGCGTGGGCCACGGAAGCTGCCAGCGAGGAGGAGATGGCGGCAGGCACCCAAACCAGACTGAGGATACTGATGCCTGTCCCGTCGCCGAAGTAGCGCACGTTGCACTGGGCGGGGCAGAGCACTTCAAAGGCCAGTGTGTCCCCGGGGTCAACCCTGGCTGCCCCGGACAGCGAGACGGAGGTGTCCCGGTAGTGGACGCCTGGTTTGAAGGTGCGGGACAGCTCCACGCCGGTGCCGTTGCGGTTGAGGTACGCCAAGAGGTGGAAGCCCTCGTTGACGCAGGCCTGGCCCATGGAGTACAGAGCCTGCTGGAAGACGAAGCGCACGGTGCCGCTCTCTGAGAAGCGCACACCACGCCCGTCGTGGGTCAATCCCAGCACGTAGGGGTCCGAGGCGAAGGTGGTCTTGAACACGGGACGGTAGTTGGTGTGGTAGTGGGCCGAGGCCACCGCCTGCGCCGTCATTGCGACCGCTCCGGTGTCGTGGGACAACCAGAGGAGACTAAGGGGAGTGCCTGGTGGGTCGTACAGCTGCAGCCCGTCGCTATGGTTACAGTGTTGTGTGGCGCTCTTCAGGAACAGGGATATGAGGTAACCGGGGGCAACCACCGCCACGCCGCTGATGCTTGCGCTTTGAAGCGAGCGGCCCTCCCGCTGCTCCACACGCACACCGCTGAGTTCGCGTCCCTCCTCGGAGCCGTCGCCCGTGGCGTTGAGACGCAGGCACACCTGGACAAAGCTGCGACACCCATGGCTCAGGGACAGGTTCTCGTCCAGCCACACCAGGCCGTGCTGCATGAGCACCAGGCGGCCGTCCTCCGCTGACACCAGCTCCCCGTCTTCCCGGCCCTGGATCCGCAGGGGCACGCTGGGGAAGCTGTGGCCCAAGGCCTGGCCCCGGGACGCCGGGGGCAGGTCCACCTCACCTGCCCAGGAGAGCGAGAGGGAGAGGGGGAAGGAGGCGTCGCCAGAGGGCGTGGTGGAGCATACGGTGTCAGTGGTGAAGGTGCACGGCGCCACAACGGGGTCCCCCTCGCACTCGGAGCATGCCTGGCACTCGTCCATGTCGATGTTGAAGAAGTAGCCGTGGCCGCACATCCCTGAGTTGGCGTCGCGCTCCGTCATGCCCTGGCATCTGAAGCCGCCTGGGGAGCAGAACAGGTGCAGCAGATCAATAGAGTAAGTTTTTTATACGCTGATCGGGGTTTAAATACAGAGTTTGAAGTGTTTTCCTTTTACCTGGAGTGTTGAGACACTTCTGTGAGTCGCCACATTGGTTTGTTACCTCAAGGCATTCATCTCTGTCCTAGAACAATGACAAAAAGACAACATTCAAAACACTTTCAAACTATTGTCACCTCAAGTAATTGTAGGGACAACTGTGCTGACCACAATATCCGTGCTGAGTATAACTCAGAACAACCCCTCGTTCATCAAGAGACAGTTTGTCCAAATATTATGACTAGATTATATTAATGGGTAAAACTGAAAAAGAACAGGATCAAACTATGCTTAATGTTATGCTATTAGCTATGCTAATTGTTAATACTGTAGATACATTTGTGAATATACTGGTACATTATTAATTTAATTTCTTGTTTTAACTCTTAAGCCTTACATATAAATAATAATAATAAATGACCTCATTAATGCGACACATAATCTTATTTTACCATATTATTAATTATTGTCTATTATTCATTTACTATTCATTTTATTATAAAGTAACAATGACTATCAAAAAGCTTACTATAAATTACTACTAGCTGAGGATAGCCGGGAAGACATATTGCATCAAGTTCCCAAAACAAAACATTCATAAACAATGTGCTACAGTTGTATATAAGCATTAAACATTATTGTACATACTGACGATGCTACCAATTAGATTAAAACAGGTGAGGCTGATTTTATCAGTTGGACTGAAAAGAGAAACTTCCCATGCCAGGGACTACTTATTTCCTGACTCTGAGTTAACTATGTGTTCAACTAGGTTGTTATCAACCACTATGAATCACTGAAACACAGAAAAATGACTTGCAACTCAACATTAACACAACCATAACAGAACACTCCTGGCGTGTTTGAACGACACTCCCTAAGCCTTAACCACTGAAGGACTAAGCCTCTGGCAGGGGAAGAAGCAAAGTCTCTGTAACTGGCCTTAAAAACAGTATAGTCTCTTCTGCTCTGGCAACCTTCACTTCCACTTGTACTTGTTGGCTAGGAAAGATCTGGGGCATTTGAGTCCTTGAGGCACTCATTTCTTAGATCTTGACTGTTCTTGACGTGAACAATGCTCCATGACTTGTCCGGCTGGCTGATCTGCTAATTCCGACATGTCTCTAGTGTTGTTAGGAACTCCTTTGTTAAACAGGTGCTTGTGCCGGTGCCACTGATGCAAATAGAGGTCTGAAACTCAAAATTCCCCTGCTGGAGCAGGAAGAACGTTCACGTTTCTGTGTTAGATGAGTAACAGAGTCATTGGGATTGGTGGACACAGGAACAGCATTCTTGCGTTGATTATGGCTGCTACTTCTGCCATGGAAATAACTTTGTGAGTAAGTTTGCTGTTTAGCTGGAGGAAAATATATCCAGCATTCTTCTTGCAAGACCAATCATACTCTCCCATGTCCCGCCAAAATTTGAAGCATGTGGGAGATTAAAGGTCTACGTGAACCCCTTTCCTGACTGATAAGTCTTCACAGCTGTTTGATCCATATTTGAAGGTGCTCGTTGCAAGCACCAGCAAAATTGGTCCCACGGTCCGAACAGCTCTACTTGACTTGACCTCGGACAGCCAGGAAATGTCGGCATTAATAGAACTTGACTTTTCAAGGAATTCAATTACTTCTATATGAACCACCCTTACGCTCATACATGTGAAGATTACCACCACTGTTTACTTTAGGTAAGGCCTTCCCTAGTCCGCCGTGAGGTCATTTTCCAAGGGCCAAACACGTCCAACTGACATTTGTAAATGGAGGGTCTTGTGAGAGGCAATCTGCAGGAAGACAAGCCATTTTCTCAACATGCTAGTGGGCTCTGAGTCCTGCAAGTTACACACTGGTGGATGGTGTTGCTTACTTTTCTCTTGCCACCAACTTTCCAAAGGCCAGCTGTCTGAACTGTTCTCTCTTTGAATGGACGACCTTGATGGGAAGTCTGTTCGTGATAGTGATTCACATGATGCTTGGCAGGAATAATCGAGGGGGTATTTTCATCTGGACTGAGACCGACCCTCAGAAGGCCATGTTCATCAATGAAAGGATCCAGGTTTCTCAGAGGGCAGCTCTTGTGAATCTGCTATTGCCTTTGGATGCATTTGATCCATTGCTCACAGATTTCTGGTGCTGATCAAATGATGATCTTGATGATGATGTTCTTTAAATTGTACTCAATGCATTCTGCTTTATAGTAATGCCAACCATTACATGGATTGGTCTTCTCCAAGGAGGAGTGATGTGCATAATAAGAGGAATGGCACGAGTTAGTGATTTCAAGGTAGAAAACTTGGTATGAAGCCGTGAACTAAGTTGTTAGGTCGATGCCACAATGCTCAAGGTAGACGCTTCAGGAAGAATCTCTGCATCTGAAATAGGATCCACAAGGTCATTGGTGTTGTTTTGGCGACTGTTTTGGGTCGCGTAAGAATCTGGGACAAGTGAGCCATTGGTGTCCTTAAGATGGCCTGCATTGATGGATCGTGTGGCATAATCTGTAGGGTTCTGTACTTTAGGCACATGGTGCCTATGGTCTGGACAAGAAGATATACAGATCCGTATTACTCAGTTACTGACAGAGACATAAAAACGTCTTGTCTTGTTACAGATGTTACCAAGGACCACCTTGCTGTCTGTGTGGAAGGAAGGTCTAGCTCTGCTGAGATGAGCCAACTCCACCGCAGCTCCAAAAAGTTAAAGCCTTGGTATGGTGAGCTCAGGGTGAGAAGCCAGCTTTACTTTTTCCCATGACAAAGCCAATCTGGTCACTCCCATCAATGTTGGTTACCATCAGGTAAGTAACTGCAGAAATAGCTGTGATCATCGCATCAGAGAAGATGCAGAATTCTGTTCTTACAGCTGCAGAAGCTGAAAACATTGTGTAGCATCTGGGAATATGAAGACTTGACAGTCTTTCAAGGAATATCTCCAACTAATCCATGCCTCCTCCCTTTCTTGGAGCAATGAAGAGTCCCTGTTGCCATTTACTCCTTGAGTTCCATGAGTATGGACTTGCCTTGGACAGTGACTGGTGCTACAAAGCCCAGCGATAAAGAGGCTATTGATGCTGGACAAGACACCCTGTCGAGTGTAGTGTTTCACCTCGTCCGAGACTTTGAAGAAGAAGCTATCTGCCTTGAGGTCCAAATTTAAACCGAGACTGCATTGAATGACCGCCTCAAGGTCCAGGTCTTGAATATCAGTAGCATGATCTTGGGACAGGAATGCTTCCATTACCTCCATTTTATTAAAGGCTCTTTTGTGCAGGCTGAGGTTTGACTTGGCGAGTATGTACCAGGTCTTTGCCAGAAGGCTGATGAGAGTAGAGAGGGACTTCAGACCGTCATCCACAAAGAAGTTGCATGTTACAAACTGTTCGACTTCAGGGTCGCAGCACAGTCCACTGTCTTGAACAGACCGTACATAGCCACCGCTGGAGAAGAGCTGTTGCTGAAACATGCAGCTTCATACGGTGCTCTGCTATGTATTTGGAGATGTAATTTTCAATGTTTGATGGTACCCATCAAACATTGGTAAGTAGCAACGCTCTTCTTCTTCTTGAGGGGAGGTGCTAACTCGGCATGACTATTTTGAAAGATCTTTTCCATTAGGGCAAAGAAGTGGTCTCTCATTTCAGGTTTATTGTAGAAGTTGCATCGGGGAGACATGAAGCGATTCAGTGTCTGTGGCCTTTGTAGGGGAGCTGTTGGCGAGGAGATTCCAATGGCAACGGTGCAACCCAGCTGTTATTTGCATCAAAAACGAGATTCCACCTTGTAACCACTGTCTTTTCTTCCTTTTGTCTCTTTTACTCCAGCACACGTTTTCAGGGAGTATGGAGCGCTTTGACCTAGGTCATTGAATATTTTGAAAAATTCTGAGTCGAGATTGACATCAGTTGATGATGAAGCATCCTACTCTCTGCCCTGCACTTGCGCCAGATCTTTCTCTTTGTTCCTGGGAGCCTGTCCAAGTTGGAGGGCTGTGTGATGTCTTTCACTGCCGCATTCAAAACATTGAACCTAGAGTTCAGTTCTTTGCAATAATTGGCATAGTTTGAACATGAGTGTGATGGAGTAAAGGTTGAGTCCGGATGGAAAGGTTTGTTCCTGTGTGAAGCTGGAACGTTGTAGCTCGGCTGTTTCTCCATGTACATTGTGACTTCATTACGCTTGAATATCTCTCCTCCAAGCACTTGGCTGAGATTCTTTTGGTTTTTGCCTGGTCAACTACATATTGTTGAGTGCGTTGAGTGGTTTCAAAAGGATAAGGATCCAAACCGTGTTCGCAACTGTGGTTTTGACTGTGAGTCATCAGTAGCTTCCAGGGCCTCTGGAAGGCCTCCTCCTTTTCCCAACTGAGTAATTCCATAGATTCTGTGCGCTTAGCTTCTTCTGCCTTTAGACTTATTCGTTTTTCAGCGCATGAGAGATGGGCAATTGCTGCCTCTGCTTTTGCTCTTGCCTAGGTTGCGGTAGAGCCAGTCGATGGAACACTTGAGAGTGTTAAAGTGGACTATGTCTTAAATGTCTCATCTTTTGTTCATCAAGACTCTGAAAATGGTTATCCGTTCGTCCACAGGTTTATTGTTCGTTAAAGGGTATAACTGAAAAATTACAAAGAACATAATAAAACTATGTTAACTGTCATTATTGTAGATACATTTGTGAATATACTGTGACATTATGAATTGAATTGCTTGTTTTAACTGCTAAACCTTATACATATACATTTATTCATTAACGTATAAATGCGACACATAACCTTATTTTCCCATATTATTAATTACTATATTTTACTATAAGGTTACAATGACTATGAATGAGCTTACTATGAATTAAGACTAGTTGGGGATAGCTCAGTAGACATATTGCATCAAAGTTCACAGAACAAAACATTTATAAATATAATCAACTACTGTTGTAAATAAGCCTTAAACATTAGAACGCTATACAAACGCTACCAGAGGCATTAGATGTAAACAGAGGAGGCTGAACAGGTGAACTGAAACATGAAACTCTCTGTGCTTGGGACCACTTAATTCCTGACTCTGAGTTCACCGTGTTGCCTTACGTCATTTCCTGAATTACAACAACACTAGGAGGCACTGAAACACATAATTACTTGCAACTTAACATTAACACAACCATTACAAAACAACAACAAAACAGCCAAACGTGTTTGGGGGGGGGGGGGGAGACTATTTTAGGTCGCTGTTTGTCGACTGTACTCGCCTGGCAGATGCGGTCAGCGTGGACGGTGCACTCAGCGACCATGAAGAAGCCGGCGGGGCAGACAGTGCAGCGCTCACAGCCAGGCTGACCAGTGCTGAGGCTGCAGTACTCCTCAGGGCCACACGTCCCACAGGCCTGCAGGGGGCGCCCCACCTGGAAGTATTGCAGCCAGGTCAACACAATGTCAATGGGAGTACATTTACATTTAGTCAGTTGGCAGACGCTAAGCATTGCAACGGGGCAATGTGATAACATTTCCATGTCATTTGATACACTTTATGAATGCCAGATTGGACATTGGGGTAAAAAATGTGGTTCCTTATCCACGTTAACCACTTTTCTAACATGAGTTATTACCGGTGAGGCGTAGACCAATCGAAGAAATACAATCAATATTGGAGCATCTGCAAAAGTGCTACACAAAACAAAAACTACTGGATGGAGTGAGACTGTGTGTGTGTGTGTGTGTGTGTGTGTGTGTGTGTGTGTGTGTGTGTGTGAGTGATGAAGTTCATGGTCGGTTTGACCAGATTCAGATCTAACAGCTTACATCGATATTTTAATTTACAGAAGGTTGTGCAATCGTTTCAAATACACCATATTTCTGTCTTTTATGTCAGCTGTAAATGATGATGAATGTGAATATTGTGTGTTTGTTCTAAAATGAGCCATGTCAAATCCAGTTTTCTGTACCGCCATTGCTAGAAAATAACTTCCTGGTTCTGAATATTACAAATAAAGTGTATATATGTATAAGATATAAACTCATGTCATTTTTTTATTTGTAAAATCTAACCAGAGATCTGCGAGGATTCCCTTGCAGTGTCGCGCATCAACCATGAGACCAAGATCACGCACGTGGATGATGTGCGG